>RAHM01000173.1:521639-659408 GCA_003713295.1 Parotia lawesii | reverse complement strand
GAAGGAGTTGAGTAAAAAAAAAAAATTAGAATAAAATATAAAATAAAATAAAAATGAGCTGGCTTCACAATTACCAAGTCAGCCCATGCAGCCCTTCGCTATTGTACGAGTGGCATAAACCCCCCGGCGGCCTATCAGCTCCCTGGCAGGCAGGGGGCTGCGCTATTCAAAGCGAGAGATACAAGCTGCAGGGCAAAAACCTGGCAGCTCCCATCTGACCCCCCAATCCCCGGCTGGTGACAGCTCCAAGCTCCATGGCAAATTAGCCCTTCTCACATTACAATTGCAGGAGACAGATTCCATTAGCGGTATCTGAAATTGAGTGGAGAGCTGCTCCGTTATCAGACTTGACTCATAAGCGCCGCTATTAATCAGAGCTATGATAGCATTTATATATTTCAAGCTATCTGCCGCCGCTGTGATATTCTGCTACAAAGGGTTGATGGGACTTAGGGAAGGGAACAATGGAGCTTTCTGGGAAAAGCAGAGTAAATCAAGAAAGTCTGTGACTTCCGCACATTCTGAAGGGATTGCGGTTTACATAAATTTTCTCCCAATTGGAGATTGAGCTCTTCCTCATCTTACACATGGGATTTAGTTGTCACTCAATGGTAACAGCTGTGAAAAGGTGAAGCGGCCCACCGCTCAGAATATTGCCTCCGCTTTTAAAGCAATTAACCCATGAACAGGAGGATACCTGGTGATATCAAAGGGATTAAGCCAGGCAGTGCATTATTAACATTTCCTTGAACTAATTCTAACTCTGACTAGCTGTCAGAAAAGACTCTTCAGTCTTTTTAAAAAAAAAAAAAAAGAGTTTTTTTGCCCTGCTTCCCCCCCCCCCCCCCCTTACAAAATGAAGCAGAGTTACTGCAGCCTCGTGTGCCTACTTTAGAGCCAAATGCAAATGAACAGATTTGGCAGCGTCTTCAAACAGACTGAACTCAGCGCCGGTTTATTCTGGGGACAAGTGGGAAAAAAAATAAAAATAGATATGTGATCAATTAGCCAGAGGTCATGGTAGATTCTCTAAAAGCAAATTAGTACCTGAGTACATTCCTTTCTTCTCTCCCTCCTAAAACTTTGTAACTACTTCTCACTAAGCACAGCTGCTTTCCAAATGCCCAAGATGTTCCTGCTGTGCCACAACAGAGATAATCTACGACAATCTGTAATCTGGAAAAATCCAAACATGCCCTGTAAGGAGATTCCTCCTTCTCCAAAGCCCAATTTCTTAATTTCCCACTCTGGTTGAGCGGGCAGTGGCTCCTCTCTCATCCCTCCATCTTCCCCAAACCATGTCCACAAAAAAAGGGGTCAAACTGCTTGGGGATGAATCCTGCTCTGGCAAACCCATGTACCCCAGGGACATGGAGCACTTCCTCACTCATCAGGGGCAGCAAACTTTCCCCAGCACCGGTCAGTTTTGAGGGAGCATCAGCCACAAGGTCCTTCTGGGATGGCCATGAAGGTCACCCATCCTCCTGGTCCTCCTTAGGGACCTTCCCACGAGAGCTCCAGGACACACATCCTGGGAGCCAGAAAGCTCGGTGCCATCAAGAGGGTCAGGTGCCATTTCCAAAACATCCTGAGGATTTCGAAATGATGGAATCATTTTGATGATTTCATTATCCAACATGCCTAATTCTCCTTTTTGTTGGCGGTGGGAGAAGAGTTGGCTCTGGGTTTTACATACATCCACAAGTTTGTTGCTTGGAAGGTTTAGTGGGCAGGGAATACATATATATATATATATATATATATATATAAAAAATATGTAACATATAAAAATAGATGTATGTATAATGTATTAGTCGCAAAGTCATTATGATACTCACAACAGCAAACCAAAGAGATGTGAACTGCTTCATTTAATGCAACATCTTCACCCTTTTCAAAACCCTGTGTCCAACTCAGCCAGAATAAAACTGGCAAAAACTTCCTACAAATACCTGGACAATGACACCATCTACTCTGCTACTGCCCCTGCAATAAAATAGCTTTGTGTATTTAGAAACCCCAAAACAGSCAAACTACGAAAGGTATACACTGAAAAAAACAATGCACTTAGAGCAGGGGAAAGCTCCCTATTTCTCTTTGCAGCAGAGAACGCAAAGAATGCATCCCCTGTGCAGAAAATGACACTTTGGCAATCATATTATAAGAAGATAATTGGTTTACTTTGTAAACTTGCTATGCTTTGCCTCCCACAGTAAAACAAATAAATAGTTGTTTAAAGAAACAATCCTACAGCCACACTCGCTGAGTCCTAAAAACATAAAGCAGCTCCCCCCTCCTTCAAAGCAAAGATGAATTATCTGCCTCAGTTACAAGCAGTCCGAGAAAACTCTTTGTAAATGGCATTTTACGATAATTACGAGCAATTTATTAAGACTGTGCAGAGGGGGGAAAAAATCCATACTCGAGAAGTAACTCAAAGGAGCAAACGGCTCGTTCAGCGATAGCCTGGATTACTGACAAAAGGGCTTTCTGCATCAATGTGCTYCGACACAATTTTGCTTCGAGAAGAACAATCCAGGCTTTAAAAAAATAATGTAATTAAATGAATAATATCATATATTATAATAAAATTAGTAAACAGACATGATGCGGCGGCTGCTTCCTATCGACCCCAGCGCTGCCTGCGCGGAGCATCCCGCCAGCCATCACCTGGCAAAGGAGAAATCTGCTCAAGGAATAAATTCCGCCCTAATCYCGCACGTGCCACAACATCCCAAACACCACGGAGGCGACCACGACTCTTTTCCTTAAACAATAAAATTGTCCCGACCTGCCGAGGAATAAACTCCGGGAAATGACTCAAACAAAAAAGAATCAATGGGGAAATTAATAAAAAAAAAAAAAAAAAAAGGGAGAGATTGACTGTACGGGGATGCTGGGAGGGAGGGAGGCACGGCGAAACCCCGTGTGAGGGTAAACAGCAACCCTGCCCGGCTGGCGGGGAGAAAAGAAAGGTTTTAGAGGTTAAGTTCGGGTCAGACGACAAATGAAATTGTAACAACCCAACTGACATTGTATAATGTCTTCTTCACTCGATCAATAGGGCAGCGTCAGCCCCATTTCCATAGAGATGGCTTCCTCCCCRCTGAAGGGTGGCTATTGTTTGAGCAGGCAGATTTGCCACTTGAACCGTGTTGCTCCCGAAGGATGTGTACTTCATCAATTATTTGTACTCCTAACATCTACATATTTTCATATTAACATCCACGTTTCACGCGGCGAGAGGAGCAGGTGCTGGTTTTTCCACTGGTACCTCGTAGGGGTCACCCCATCAGATAATTTTATTTAAACGCAAAAATAAGGGGGGATTTGATAGACCCGTTTAGTCCCTTTGTGAGGATGGACAAGCCCRGTTTAAAACACACCACATCACCCCCAGACAGCTACAGCTTCAGACAGCGCCAGTGAACACCTTCTAATTTTTTTTCTTTTAAAAGTAAATTAAAAAGCAATTTTTTTTTTTTTTTGCCAAATGAATGTCACAAAAAATAAATCAGTTTTAAGATGCTTGAAAGGAAAAATGTAACGTTGTCATTTGGAAATCAAACTGACCTTACAATTATTTTCAAGAAAAAAAAAAAATCAATCACTGCTAGGCTGAATAATTGATCCTGCCAGTATCTATGAAATAATTTCTGTAAGCCCTAATAGTTTTTATCATCTCTCGCTTCCAGGTTTTCCGTTCCTTCGTGCAAATTTTAAATTTGACAGAAGCGCTGTCTTCCAAATCCAATTAAACAACAACAAAACACCTAAACCTTCAGAAGCACTAAAGTAATTCCCAAAATAACTCTCAAATTTAGCCTGTCCTTTCTCTCCTGTACCCMTATTTCTCTAAAGGAACGATTGCATCGTTTCCAAAGCACAAAGCGGGCACCCAAGGAACTGCCACGCCGCGGTTCCAACTAAAAACTGGGCAAGATCTCCCCAGTAACTGCAATAACGGGAATAATCATCATTAAAAAAAGAAATCAGAGCCCARTATTGAAAACCTTTAGCAACTCCTTGCAGGAGTTTTTCACAGAATGGAGTTGTGCTCTGATGCCGCGCAGGGCGCTGTGCGCGGGAGGGCAGCGCCACTTCCAGCTTCCCGAACAGGCTGTGAAATACAGGATATTAAATTAAATAAYGCCGACTTAATTACATATATTACCCACCAGTGAAAGCAATCACTTTAAATGCCTACAGAAATACTTAGGAACTACTCAAGCAATTCCAGTAGGTGTGCTTTGGAGCTGATGCTACGTGCAAGGTGATGTGCAAAAAGCAACTCCTCTTCAGCAGAGGAAGATGCACCCGGGCAGATGGAGCCCGTGGAACAAAGTTTAAGTGAGCTCAGGGCTCTMAGGCTCTGCATAATCTGCCCCCCCACCCCGCCACCTCCCCATTTATTCCTGTTTTTATTTCTAGGCTGCTTTCACTCCCTGAGAAGGTTTTCCTGAGGGGTGGCTCTGGAAACATGTGGGAGAAAAGGGCTTTTGTCAAAATAATCCCGGTCGGGAAGCGCCCYGTCTCATCCCGAAGCGCCCCGATACCATTTGCAGCCTCAAAACGTGCCCTATTTTCCCTGCAAAAGAACATCAGAAATTGTTTATACGRGTTGCCATAATCCTCTCAAATATGGGTCAGGCTGAGGTTAAGAGCAGCCAGAACTCGCACATCAAAGACGAGCAGGGTTAATAAAAACCCCGCGACCACGTGCGCATCCCGATTGTTCCCTGTCCTCCCAAGGTTAGAGGTCTGGAGAGAAGGCTCCGGACATCCCCCCGCAGCCCGGAGCCGCTCCAGGGAAAGGCAGGGATGCTCTCCCTGGTCCTTGGGTACCACGGGCAGGCAACTGCCCATCCGCCTCCGCCGGGAGCTGCAATTAAACCAAGTTCACGGTTTCCCGATAGGTGAAGCTCATCCTGTTAATTTAAACAGACCATCTGCATCTTTCGAGAACGACAAACTTCATTAGTTCTGGTTAGTTAAACCGAGCGGTGATTTGTGATAATGAGCCCGAACAACCTGTCACGGCCGGGCAAGGGAAAGGGCGCACTTTTTATTATTGCTATTATTATTATTTAACAGAAAAGAAAGGGGAAAAAATAAGGAGGGGGAGGCTTTTGTGCGGGAAAGAAGGTCAAATTCAGATTAAGTTGCTGTTAGGTTAATCAGAGGAACTAATTAGGGAAGGGCGGGGAGGGGGAAGCGCCGGTCCGAAGGCCAGCGGGGAGCAGAGGGAGCCTTCGGGAACGTCCCGAGCGGCCGGGGAAGCACCACGAAGCCGAGGAAAAAGCACCCCCGAGGACTTTACCTGAAAACCGTGTAAAAAAGCAAAGAGGCGGCAGCTGCTCCCACCAAGCCGCAGAGGAGATTGACTCGGAAGGCGGGCGAGCCGCCGGGCAGCCCCGTGGCCACTTTGGCCAGCAGCGTGAACAGGGGGTAGCCGGGAGGGTGGGCGACCTACGGACAGAGCGACACGGGGTTGGAAAGGGGGGAAAAGGCTGGGAAGGGGAGCGGAGCAGCGCGGCCGGGGCAGCCCCGAGCGGCTCCTCCCGCCGAGCCACCCCCGCTGCCCGTCCCAATCCCGCAGATTCCTCCCTTTCCCAGCGGATCCGGCTCCTCGCCTCGCCCATCACCGCGAGCCGGCGAGGAAAAGGAGGTGCCACGTCCCATTAGCGTGCCTTAAAGGGCTCCTTGTTTGGGTTCACAGCATATTAGGGTCATTCAGAAGGCTGTTGTTTTTAAATTTTTTTCCCCTCTTTTTTTTCTTTTTTTTTTTTTTTTTTTTTAAAAAAAAAAAGCAGCTTCTCAACTATTTTATTGGTTAGCAAGTTGAAAGACCACACTGCTATCGGATTACCACCGCGCTGACAGTCCTAAGGTCTTGCCTAAAGGGATCATGCACCATAATAAAGTTTATTAAATAATAAAACTTATTAAAATTGTTAACCCGATTTATTTTATTCTCCCCAGCTTATACAAAATTTGGGTTGATAATAAGCCAGCTACTGTATATACAGTAAAGCCTTTGCTTTATAATTTAGTTTAATTGGATTTAAAACTTGAAGTAAATTGTCGCGTGCTGTACTTATAAGTTAGTAAAAACTGTGGTTTGAAAATAAATTAATCTACTTTACTCCATGCTTAATTAAACTTCCTTAATTCCTAAAACTGTTAATGAGAGCATTGATTAAACAATAAAACTAATACTTACTCCAAGCTCATATGCGGCTGTGATCAGCTCCCCTGTGAAAAAATAATGTAAAACCAATAATTACTATTAGGAAATGACACTCCTCCAAAGTTTTCAAAATCCAAATGCTTGCATTGGGGTTTTGCATTAATTTGACTGGATAAAACTGTAAATCTGTGGAGATTTAACAGCATGAAATTTTCTAAGAATATTTTCTCCCTCTGATGTCATTGCACAAAATATCTTTTGTACGTTTTCGCGAGACTTTTATGAACAGATAAGTGAAAATATAGGTAGGCTCGGGCAAAGAATGGCCTGAGATACTCAAAATGCAGACGTTTGTGCGTGTGTATTTTTAATTTAAAACCATCTGACTCAATAACTTTCAAGCACTACAGTGTGCAACGCTTAAGCTGCATTGTCTCTTCAACAACCCAGTTGTTTCTCATCAAAAAAAACCAAAACCAAAAAAATAAAAAAACCAAAACCGAGAGCTTTACAGTTTTTAAAGAGGAAAAATAAAACCACTGATTGGGCAAACCTGCATCCATTTATCTGGGAATGCTGCTCTCCCTTGATGCTAAAGCAATTCTGCTTCACAAGTACCTCCCTTACCTGTCAGTGGATGCTGCACCAAGCTCCCATTAGAAACACCATTTAGATTGTGCATTTTGTTTGTATTTTATGCCAAATAAACTGCCACACAAAGACCCACGTTAGCAGAATAGTTGGCATTTTTAGAGCACTTGACACCGGAGCATTTTGCAGCAAACACTCCTGAACAACATACGCTGAATATATTCAATAGGCACAACACAAATTCAGGGATGAACAAAAATTAAAAATTATGGCTGGTTTTCCTTCTTTCCCTCAAATTCCATAATCCAATTTTACTGGTCCTGCTAATTCTGCAAGTGCCAAGGTCGTGGCAGCTTTGTCCCATCGTTAGACAGGAAAGACCCAAACGAAGGGCGCTGGTGGCTTTAAATGCTAAATTAACAATATTTTAAATTTCTGTACAATCCCGTCCTCACCACGCCATGCAAAGGAGGGGGGCTGATCAAATGGCACCTTTAAATCCTGACACCACCAGTAAATGGTGCATTTTAAAAGCAAGGTGCAAGTCAACCCATGGCAACTGCTGCAGAATTAGAGCTGTGGCCTGGCGATGACTGGGGCCAAACCTGCCACTTCCTGCACCAAAATCTCTCAGACATGGAGTTTCCTGCACTTGGCTATTTTTATTTCAGGAAAATTTCACCCTACTGCAAAGACAACCCCCCAAAAACAGACGTGATGAGAAAACCACACATCCCAATTCCGAGCCCTTCAGTGTTCAGCAGCTCCAACATTTCCAGGGCACGGCAAGGCTGGGAAGGGACCAATCCTCCTGCACGCAGCAAAGGATGATGATAATAAAGGAAACCCTAAATTTGGCACTGTGGGGGTTCCCCAGTGTGCAGCAGCTGGTGATGCCCATGACCCATCACATCCCAGGGATGCTGCTCCCAAGCCAGGATTCATCTCCACTGAAGTCCTCCTGGGACACAGCAATATGTGCATCTGAACCAGCAAAAATTAAAGTTCATTCATATTGCTGTGACATTCATATCAAGGGCAAGAATAACCCCCAAAGAAATACAGCCACAAATCAACCAGGAAGCTGCAAAAATAATGTAAATAAAACACTGGTGGAGGCCACTGCCAAGCTCTGAAATACACCAGCACAACTTTGCCTTGTAAGAATTAAGGAAAAAAAAACCAACAAAAAGACCTGCAAAAAATAAGCTCCCAGGCTGCAGGCCTGTTGAATTCCAGTGGGAAAATCAAAATAAGTACAGAACACCCACTACTCTGGAGAAGAAGGTTAATTCTCCATCTCCCACCCACGCACCTGAGCATCCCTTACAGCCTCCAGGGGCTGGAGGAGTGAGGAACACCAATATTAAACAACAAAACACACGGAGGAAGCACTACAGCACCCACAAACTTGGTTTTAATGTATTTCTTGTGAGACAGAATGACCTGTGGCATCTTCAGACACTGGCTCAAACTGAAGAGTTCGTTCCCTCCAACTCCACAGGGCCAGGAGTTGGACTCAATGATCCTCGTGGGATCCTTTTAACTCAGAATATTCTATGATTCCTGATGTAAACAAGTTTCTGACTGCCCAACCTGACTCCCCTATAAAGATGTTCAGGCAACAGGCCCAATGCTGCCTGAACTCTGATTTATCCCCAGCAACGTTCAGAGCTGATGTTTGAAACATCACAGGGAACATTTGGCCGGTTTCTTTTTTTTTCTTTTAACTTTATTTGATCCTTTTTTAAGCTGTTTTAGCATCTGTGGATGTTTCTGACTTATAATTCATTCCCCCCTGTTATTCTCTCATTCATTTCTTTATTCTAACACTAAGCAACACGAGCAAGCTGCCAGTGGAAATAGCGACTGCCTTCGACACTTTCGGATTACTGCAAACTTCAGGAACAATTAAAAAATATAGATAGCTTAAAAAATAAAATAAAATACTAGGCTCCCTGCCTGAAAGCAGATACAGCACATCCTTAAGCAGCTCTTTACCCACACAAGTAGCCCCAGGTTTTTTGGTGGCACAAGTTTGAGCTCCGTGCTCAGGCAAGTTAAACACCTCGAGCAGGGCCATGCACAGACATTCCAGAGACTCCCAAGCCATGAGAAACCAGGGGAATAATGCCCAAAAAAGTCCTGACACAACGTGATGGGGCACAATGCTGGCTGGGACAGGCACAAGRGGACAGCAGGGATGAGCCTGTCTCTGCACAGTCCCAGTAAACACATGGAAGCCAGGCAGCAGATTTAGAAGAAAATTCAAAAAAATAAATACATAAGGAGAGACAAGGAGTGAGGTCACAGGGCTGGTCAGGGGACACTGTCCTGGGAGATTTCCTCTAACAGAAGTTCCTCTAACATGGGTTGCTGGGAGCCTGTTAAAGCACCCAGACCCCACTTCTGGGGCCTCTCTCTGCTTGCACCCCTATTTGTGGCACAGCCCCAGTTGGTGTCCTCGATATCTCTGGCCAAAGTTACTGGCAGAGGAGTGGTGCACAAAGAACCAGGATGCCTTTGGAAATTAAGGAAGGACCAACCCCCCCCTCCTGCTTCCAAAATGGGATAAAACAACCACAATAACCTATGGAAACACGGGGTGAACCCATGTGCTGTTTGGTTGCTCGCTCTGTCTGCTGGGATAATTCACATCAAACAAAAAGTGAATCCCAGCATTCACCCATCAGATCATCAGGAGAACCTGCATCCCTCTCTGCAAAGGCTGCTAATGCTTATTTGCATCCCAGAGGGAAAACCTAGGCTCAAGCACAATTAAAAACCAGGTTCCTGAGGCTTTGTGCAGCATGAACAGCTCCGAGCACAGGGTGCTTTCCACAGGCAAAAAAAAAAGGCAAAAATTTTAATAAAAGACAAAATGGTAACACCTGTAAATATATTAATCATGACATATGAATTGATACACCCAGCCTGGCCAGTGTCTCTCTCTCTCCACACATCCTGAGCCTGTAAAATACATGCATCCATTAAAAGGCTGTTTATTTAGAAGGAATTTCATGCACAGCTTGGACTTGAAACCACTGATGGCCAGGAGGCACAGAGTTAAACAGAGCCACTGAACACTGTTCTGGGATGACAAAGAAAGAAAGTATCCTGGACACTTGTTCCATGCAAAAAAAATTACCAACACATTCCCAAGAAAATCCAAGCCCTCCTATCCCCAAACCACACATGCAGAACCAAAGTATTTTTTAAGCAAGACCACATTAAACCAGCAAAACCACAGCAGGACCAAACAGGAGAACTTTGTCCCAGCTGCGGGATCAGCAGCGCCAAACACAAAAATTCAGAGTCTGACACTGTCAGGAAGCTGCACTTCCAGGCAGGCACATCCAAAGATTTCCCTGCTGCACAGGCCAGGGAAAGTGACAGCCCAAGCAGTGACAGCACATCTGGCAGAATGGCACATCTGTCTCCTAAAGTCACCAGCTGTCCCCAGGGCCCCTGGCTAAATCCTTCGCTGAAAGGCTCAAATACAGGCAAACTATTATGGGGTGGCCCGAGGGCACCAGCCCCCAGGGGGACCTTGCTGTGCCGACCCCACTGGGCACTTGCCCTGGCCCTGAGGGGTGCACACCCCAATGCAGGGCGTCCCTGCTGCACCCACCTGTGGGGCCAGTGCCTCCATAGGGAGCTTTAAATGCACCAACCCCAATGGGGTGAGCACCCCAAAAGTGGCTGTACTGCACCAGTGACTACGGGGACCTAATGGGAGCAGCAACCCTACGGGGTGACAGCAGTGCACCCACTCCTGTGGGGGAGAAACCCTCTGGGGTGACAGCAACCATATGGGGGTGACAGCAATGCACCAGTGCCTGTAGGATGAGCATCCTTATGGGGTGACAGCAATGCACCAGTGCCTATGGGATGAGCATCCTTATGGGGTGACAGCAATGTACCAGTGCCTGTAGGATGAGCATCCTTATGGGGGGACAGCAATGCACCAGTGCCTGTAGGATGAGCATCCTTATGGGGTGACAGCAATGCACCAGTGCCTGTAGGATGAGCATCCTTATGGGGTGACAGCAATGCATCAGCGCCTATAGGATGAGCATCCTTATGGGGTGACAGCAACTCCCTGCAGGGACACTGATGCCCCAATCCCTATAGGATAACAGCAACCGTATGGGGTGACAGTGAAGTACCAGCCCCTACAGGATGAGCATTCCTGTGGGATGACAGCCAGCCTAATGGGGTGACAGCAATGCACCAGCCGCTCTGGAGTGAGCAACCCTATGGGGTGACAACAACCCTACAGGGTGACAGCAACCCTCCAAGGGTGACGGCAACGCACCAGGCTCTACAGGATGAGCATCCCTGTGGGATGACAGCAACCCTATGGGGTGACAACAATGCACTAGTCCCTCTGGAGTGAGCAACTTGCTGGGATGACAACCCTGTGGGGTGACACCAACCCTCCAGGAGTGACATCAGTGCACCAGCTCCTCCGGGGTGAGCAACCCTATAGCGGCGACATTGACGCACGAGTTCCCACGGGGTGACAGCAACCTCATGGGGTGACAGGAATGCACCAGTCCCTAAGGGCTCATCCCCCCACCCCGCCCGCCGAAGGCGGACAGCGATGCACCAGCCGCTGCGGGCCGAGGGTCCCCACCCCCGCCGCTGCGGTGACCCGGTACGTTACCCGCATCCCCGCCGGGCAGGGCGGGCGGCAGCGTGGCCGTGTAGAGAGCAGCCACGGCAGCGCCCAGCGCCCCGGCGGCTCCTCCCGCCCCGTTTCCTATCCCGATCCCGATCCCGATCCCGATCCCGGTCCCGGTCCCGGTCCCGGTCCCGGTCCCGGTCCCGGTCCCGGTCCCGGTCCCGGTCCCGGCCCCCGCGCCCATGTGCGCCGCCACCTTCCGGGTTCGGCCGCGCGGGGCGGGCGGGCTGTGCCATCCACCGCCTCGCGGGGGGTGCATTCCTGTCCCGCTCGCCTTCTCTCTATCCCCAAACCGCCTTACGGGGGCTTTTCTTATCTACAACTCTCAGACAGAGAACAGATAGAGCCGCAAACCCGGTGACGCGATTCAGGGCGGCCTCCCGCTCTCTTGTATCCTCCCCTGACGAGAGGAGTTGGTACAGCCGGGGGGGGGGGGCGTGGTGGACGGTGAGTGCAGCCGGGCGGCCGGGCGGGACCAACGCCCGCGGGGGGGGATGGGGCGAAACCACCGCGGAGAGGCGGGGAAGAGGATTGGACCGGAGCGCGTCCCTTGCTCCTGGGATCGTCCCTTCAGGACGAGGTTTTTTAAGGATCAGCACCTTCTGGACGCTCTCAGTGGCATCAAACCCCTCCTCGGACAGTGCTGGGTGCAGGCTGCAGCCCTCCGCACCACAGCCCCAGTGTGCCCGTACACAGATAATAAAGATTTAACCCCAGGATGGGGTGGCACAAGATGCTGGCAAAGGAAAAGATTGAAGGTGTCAGCACACAGAATATTAAAAGCAGCGATTCCCGCTGCGGGAAGTAGTTAAGGAAGGCAAATAGCATCCCGAGACCTATCGATAGAGGACTAAAACACATCCGTGGAAATCATTATGGGATTGTACGAGAGAGCGGCGAGGCCATACCTGGAGAATTGAGACAGATTAAAGAGAGGCTTTTGAATACAAATGAAAAAGGTATAGAAGAGGGTAACGAGGATAATAAACAGCCTTATGGATTAGATCTAAGTGGAGACGTTAGAAAATTAGGTTTGCATTTATTAAGGAAAAAAGAGCAGGATTAAGGGCTGACACAACTGAGGAAACACACGTCGTGTTCTGGGGGCTGGAGAAGCTGCTGCTGAAGGGCCCTGCTGAGACAGCAGCACAAAACCCCTGAAAGATGAAACCAAGGAAAGCATTAAGGGAATTCCGAGGTCCCCAGCACAGGAGGGACATCAACYTGTTGGAGCGAGTCCAGAGGAGGCCACTGAGATGATTTGAGGGATGGAGCCCCTGTGCTGTGAGGAAAGGCCGAGAGAGTTGGGGTTGTTCAGCCTGGAAGAGAGGAGGCTTTGGGGTGACCTTGTTGTGGCCTTACAGTGCCTGAAGGGGCTCCAAGGGAGCTGGAGAGGGACTTTCTGCAAGAGCATGGAGTGATAGGACGAGAGGGAATGGCTTCAAACTAAAAGAGAGTAGGTTTGGGTGAGGTGTTGGGAAGGAATTCTTCCCTGTGAGGGTGGGGAGGCCCTGGCACAGGCTGCCCACAGAAGCTGTGGCTGCTCCGTTGGAAGTGTTCCAGGCCAGGTTGGATGGAATAGTGGAAGGTGTCCCTGCCCATGGCAGGGGGTGGAATGAGATGGGGTTTAAGGTCCCTTCCAACCCAAACCATCTATGATTTTATGAATTTAGGGAAGCTCTGTGCACTCAGCCGGGGCTGTACAGAAAAGCTGAAGTTTCGACCCGCTCAGAAGTCACTGGGGCTGCCTGAAGGAACTGGTGCTTGAAGGTGTGAGCACCGCCTGGAGAATGGCTGGGCCCAGTGGCTGCCTCCCGTCCCAAAAGGAACCTCCCAGCTCCGCGGTGACCAAGAGCTTCCACGGACCCAACTCCTTGGCGGGTTTCTGCCCTTGTTGGCTGAGGTTCATCGGGGAGAGGAAAAAGACATGTTCCAATCCTCCGCCAGCCATTGTCACTATGGAAATGAGCGGGGTCATTGTTCCCGCACCCGTTGGGGCTCCTAAAATGTAATTTTAGCAGCAAAGTGCGCAGCCTGTGTGTGAAAGCAGGCTGGTGGCGAGGCTCTTTATCCGGAGCGTGGCTTTTTTCTTTGCCGTATTTTTCCTTCTTTGTGTTTCCCTTGGAAAAGGCATCCAAAGACAAATGTTAACCGTGGCTGATTACAATTATATTGATGGGGGAGGTAGCAATTTACAGGCAAATATCGAAACGTGGAAGAATGGCTGGTAATAATAGGGTGAGGACAAACTGTTCTTTAATTGTCCTGCAAGTTGTTTTATATCTTTGTCATGCAGAAACTGGAACTTTTAGGGTGCCAGTGACAAAGTACTTTGCTGTAATGTGGTAGGGCAGGCTCACAGCAGCCTTTATCTTACTGAATAACTACCACCATTTCAAAGGCTGGGATTACAGGCACACTTTATGTTGAAAAGGGGAATTTACATGTTTCTTCTGTAAGCAGAAATCTATTAATTCGTGAGATTTGCCTCCCCTTTCTTCATCAGCCATGACCCAGGGGTCCGACCAAGACAGAAAGGACGTGCAAACCTCCTTTTTTGTGGTTTTTTTAGAGACAGGTAAGAGATTTTTTTGGCCGTTTTCACCCACGCTCTGGAAGCTGGGAGTTGTCCAAACCCAAGTTAGATTCACCTCACCACAGAGCGACCCTCCAGGCTTTCTCAAAGCTTTCAGTATGTGCTCAACAGAAATTAAAAAAAAAAAAAAGTATTACTTAGAAAAAAACCCAAACCACTGGGGCAAGTGGAAAGCATTTGAAAGACGCCCTCGTGCTCCATAGAGTGATTTATTTTAAAAAAAATCCCTGGAACTTGTAGCACGAGAGCATACTCTAGTGGCAACCGAGCAAAGAAAGTGCTCTGGTTTGTGCCGTGTCTTGATGAGAAGACGCCTCCCACCTTTCCTCCGGAGGCTTTTTCTCTCCTATCTCCTCCAGCTCCACGCTCAGTGCTCAGCCCGACAGGAAATACCCAAGGCAGGCAGGGAAAATAAACAGGAACTGCTAAAAGTAATTTTAAAAACACGGCTTGGGAACGTATCTCCCCAAAATGACTGTGTACTTAGAGAGTTGTCTTTTTACCAGGCTCTGTTGCAGATTTTCTCCTGAGAGACACAGTTTAGAGGAGGCAGGAGATAGGAAAAGGGAGAATAATACTTAAAGCAAATTCTATTCACCCATGGCAGTGTCATTACAAACTTGAATGAGCACAGTTATTGCAAATAAATAAAAACAATAGACCAGAACCAGTTTTACATAAGAAAATGCTGAAATACTGTTCAATTAGTCCTAAGCTTTAGTTAAACCTTTTCTTTTGCCCATCAGGTGATAAGGTTAATACAGAAAGCACTCAACTGCTGTACTTGTGTAACAACAGTCAGCACCCATTTAATGAACTTACACGTACACACGTTTAGCAAAGCTTCAGTATCGTCAGCGCTGGGCTGGCACGGAATTTTAATGGCAAAGTAGCCAGCCTGGGCTTCATTCTGAACAATATCCCCGTGCAAGGAGAGCAGGTCCTCGTGGGGACCACCAACAATACAAACGAGCACAGCTCCTATATTTAAACAACAAGTTTGGCAGAATTTCCACTGATTATATATCTGGCCGCCCTCAAAGCACAAGAAAGGAGGCTGTGCTGCTTTTATTTGTTCTTAAGTTGCTTGAATAAGCTGCTTTTTATGACTTGCTTGTTGAGGGRGGCAAGAGCAGGCTCCCATATCCCAGTTCCAGCAGCACGGCYGCAGCAGACGTGGTGCAGAGGGAGATTCCACAGGGAATAATGTGAAATAAAAGCACACCCGGCCCAGGGAGCGTCCTGTTGTCCCTGGCCATGGGGTTCCCTCTGCCCCATCCTGCAAAAGCACTTTTTCAAGGTACATCCAGCCATCAAGGACGTGCTTGGATGTGGCTGGTCACCCAGAGCACGTGGGGACCTCTGTGCTGGCTCCGTGTGTTCTCGCTGGCCGTCCARGGGACCCAGATTCACACACTGCACATCTGCCTTGTGAACCCCTCAAAATTCCAAAGAAAGGTAAAGATCTCCCAGGTGAGAAGGRGTCAGAGGTCTGGGAGAGTACAGGGGCTCAGTTCCATGGGAAAACAGACTTGGTCCCACTGCTGTCAGGACAGCTYGTTCTTTATTTCAGAGCTCAGCTTCGTTTTATTCCCCACATAGGAAAATGGACTGAGCTAATTTCCCCATGCAGATCTTGTTTCCCACAGTTTTTCACCTTTGTCAGGAAGGCTTTATTGACTTGTAGAAGACTCMAGTCTCTTCCTCCCCCAGTCTCAGTGGCCTCCCAGCTGATTTTCTGTCACACTGAGCAGTCACAGATCCCATTTGTCTCAGCTGGTTTTCCCAGAACTCTGACAATTGTCTCTGTTTTCACACCTGATTTCCATAGACTAATATTATTTATTTATCCTCATGCCTTATTGGCAGACTCAGGTCTGGTGTCTGATCTGCACAGTGACTCCACCACCATCTCACAGACCATGTTCTCTGGCTGCTGCAYCACGTCAGGGCCTTGTTCCCTTCATCCCTGGGCTTCTCCATTACTCTCTGGTAAGTGTTTGGGAAAAAGGGAACATTTTTTACCAATTTACACATTTTCATCCTTCTTTTAATTACAGGTGTAGGACATCAATTTCCAGCTCGTATCTTGGTGGCCAAACTCACAGCCTGGCCCAAGAAATGCTTTCACACAGCACGTGGCTGAAAATCTGCACCAGCAGTTCAGGGGCCTCCAGGGTTTAAAACTCTCATTTCTTCACCTGTGCTCACAGGCCCAGTAAAACTCATCAAGGAACTCATTTAGGTAAGAATTTTTCACATTCCATCAGTCCTCTCTGCTCCATTCCTATTTTTTTAAGCTTCCATCAGAATTGTGTCAGCTGAGGATGATGCTCAGGGAACTTGCACGAAGGATGTCAAGCAGGACAGGAATTGTACCCTCCAAAATTGCTCTCTTTACCTGGTTTAACCTGTGTTTTACTACCTGGCYCTGCCATAGCTTTGTTGTGTTCCTCCATTGAACAAGTCCTTRGTGCTGCTACTGGTGGTTAAGCTACCCCAGGCTGTCTTTTATTCCAGTTGGAAATTGGTGCAGCTCCAGAGTCAGTCCAAAAACCTGTGTTCTCCCACAAGGTTTTTGTATTAATCTCACTCTGGTAAGGTTGCAATAGGAACCTTTTCTCCTCCAAGCTGTTCTGCACAGATGAGGTTACAGACAAGGACTGTGGATGATACATGGCCAAAATGAACKGGTGAAGATGCTGAGCAGCAGGCAGTGTTGGAATAGAGGAGGGATGGTGGACTTGCCCCATCCCTGGAAGTGTCTAAGGCCAGGTTGAAAAGGGCTTGGAGCAACTTGGGAGAGTGGAAGGTGTCCCTGCCCATGGCATGGGGTGGAACAAGATGATCTTTAAGGTCCCTTCCAACCCAAACTATTCCGTGATTCCATGATTCCCATTTCCCTGTATCCAAGCAGCCCTGCTGATGGCCCTCTAACCTCTGCTAGASGTGTGCCAGCATGCAGGACATTCCATTTTGTGGATGGTTCATGTTACCTGGAGAGCTCCAGAGYAGCAAATCCAAGTTTTGGAGGGGAGAGAGTTGGGAGGTTAATCCATGGACGGGATTTTGAGTTAGGCTGAGTGGGCTGGTTTGCTTTTCCCAGGCTGATCTGTGGCTCAGCCYCCTTAGTCCCTGTCCCAGTGGGTGGCAGTCCTGTGTTTTTATTACACAGGAGCAGAACACAATATTCTTCTCTTACACTTGSAGTAATGGCTGAACCATTTAAGCATAAACCTCTCACAAAATTCAGGCTGRGACAGTGGGATTCTCCATAGCCTCAAAAAACATGCCTTTGCCAAGCCTCAGGCACRTTTCCTTCAGCATGCTTGTGGCTGAGAGGAGCATGTCCCAGCTCAGCAGCATCCCCAGAGCTCAGATGGAATTTTACCCTCCACACATTCAGGCAAATCTCCTGAACATGCTCCATCCCCTTGTTTCAAGGTCTGCACAGKTCCTGCAGTTGTTCTCCTTAGAGGTCAGGAAGCACAAAAACAGAATCAGGATACTTTGGCTCCGTCTCCCATTTCCTGTGGAAGGCCGGGCTAGGAAACAGATTAAATGGATTRCATTAAATCCAGATTAAATCCTGGCGTATTCCCAGACCTGGCTTGCCCGTTCACATCACCAGTTGCTCAGCACCCATGTGGGCAGAGCACTCCATGAGAAGTCCATGCCCAAACCAGCTGCCTTGTGGGAAATGTTGTGGGAAGGACCCTGAAATCATCATGGAATGGTTTGGGTTGGAAGACACCTTAAAGCCCATCTYGTTCCACCCTCTGCCAGGGGCAGGGACACCTTCCACTAGGCCAATTTGATCCAAACCCCATCCCATAAAGAGAGAAGTCTTCCAATCTGGCACTGYACTACCTCATGGATTTGAGGTAGAATGAGCCTTCCCTGAGCATCTTTTTAGCACCAAATGCTGACAATCACAAGAAAACAAGATTTAACATAAAGCCAAGGGCAGCTTCTATAGGACAGCACCTGAAGTTGCCACAGCTTCTAATTTAGGAGCCTCAGACTTCTCCTCCTCTGCTTTCTGTCACCTGGCATTTGCAAGGCTCCTCTCAAGCTACAATGAGAAAAATGCATCTCATTTTGCAAAGGCCAGAACTGCTGGTGCAGAAAATAGCAAAGTGCAAGGGGCTGAGCTCTGCTTCTGCCTTCCCTGGGATAAATCCAGCTTCCCTCACCGCCTTCAGCTGATTTACTCCCCTTTTGGTGTAACCCAAAGCAGAATTTGCCTCTCGATGTTTTTCCACGGCATTAAGGCCTTTAAGGAAAATCCTACAAAAAGATTTAGGCGCAAACAAAATCTCCCGCTTTCCACAAATCTGCCTGAACTTACACCGCGAAGGGAAGCGCAGGGGAACTGAAGCCTCTTGCAGGGGACAGGGGACTCTCCAGCAGGGTCAGCTGTGCATATATTTACACATGATATTAGCAGGAAAAAATGCAAAATGGGTGCGTGGTGACCCAAGGTGGTCCAAATGTTCTGTGCTATCATTCCTGCTGGGGTCAAAGGCCTTGTGGGTTGGTGCCTTGATAAGCCTGGTGAGCTAATGAGCGACAGCTTAATCAGCACAGATAATTCTTCTGCAATATAGGAGGCAAATGCAGCCTTTTTTCCCTGTGTTTTAGGAACCTTGTGGATTTTTTCAGTCACAAATACGAGATAATGTCGTACAACTTGACCTTCCCAAACAAAGCTTTTGCAGAATAATATCCATTGGTATTCATGAATATCAGTTTATCTGGGCTGGTTTTTTTGTGCACTGTAGCTGACCAACTGGAAAGAACACCGGGAACACTAAGAAAAACCTTCAAAATTAATTTAATTTTTGTACACATGGATGAAATCCGTGGGGTGCTGAGTTCAAGGAGTCACTCCTGTTATCTTCTGGGAGACACCAAGCATGGAGACATCTGTGGGGTCTCATCTCTTATCTACCCAGAAATGACCCAGCTCTGCAGCACTTCTGGGGAGGGAAGTTTTCAGCTAAACACCACGAGCTTTGCATAACCCATCCCTTCACCCTTCACTTTCTACCCCTGTGCTGGCCAAAACCACACCTGTGAGAGGCTGCCAGGAGGGCCCCCTGAAACAGCTGTTGTGTCTGGAAGCTGGAGACAAAGAGGCTCCACTCAGACACCCCCTCAGAGTTAGAAAAGGCCGTGGCAGAGCAGGAGGAAGGCAGGACAGTCTGCAGACCCCAGGGTGGCCGCCTCGAACCGCCGCGCTCCCCCTGCACTCCAGACAAGGTGTGTCACCAGTCCAGATTGGAGGGTGGGGGATATCCTGCCTCCCACCTCCTTTGGCTCGCTCGAATTTCCCCCGACTGGAATTAAAATAAAGAGTCAGGACGGTGCGTTGCCAAATTCCCTCGGTGGTGGTGGTCAAACAGGAGCGGCTGCCCATCCCCGCCCCTCGCTCGTTTGTTTGTGCCTGTAATCACTGGATTTCCCAGCTGGTCTCCCAGCCCAGGACCTGCTTAACTCCAGTGAGCAAACACGAGTAGGGGAATTCGGTCCAAGCAGGCAGGTGCAGTGGCTGGATAGCTTGTGGATTTCCCTTCTGCCACCAAACAGCAGTTGCTGCACATATGTTGCGAAGATAAAGCCTTGTTTGCCGTCGGAGGGGGAAAAGCCGGAGGCTCCCTGCAATTCGGGAGTCCTGCTGTCCAAAGAGATGTGAGAGAGAAAGGTGTGTGTGTGTGTGTGTGTGCAAGGGAGGATGCTCTCCCAGCAGCTGAGGAATGAAAGTTGAAGCATGTTGATCTCAAATTCCTGCCAACAGGAGATAGCAGTTGTGGACTTACATCTGCGTCCGGCGCTGTCTGGAGTGTTGGGTTCCAGTCAGGCTTCCCAAGGAGGCTTCTTAAAACATAGGAGAGGTCTAAAATTTGCTGTAAGCACCAGTAGGGGTGCAAAAAACCCTTCTGTAATTCCATTTAGCAATCTACAGCTTAGCAGAGAGGACRGTGGGCAATGACGTGGCCGTGGGCTGTGACTGCCCCATGAGGAGGAGATTTCTGATTGTGGAAGGATGGTTAATTGAGCAGACGAAGCTGAAGTGAGCCTGAAGTGCTAAAAGCTGCAATTAGACAAACTACACCTAGAAGTACGGTTCTGAGTGGAGGGAATTAAACACTGGAGAAGTCTGGCTGGGATGGCAGATCCTAGTCCACTCCTCTGCGTGGTGATGGCCACACACACYACTTTCTCCTCTTGGTGTTCCCTGTTTCTTTTCCARCTCCCTTTTGTCTTATCCAGGGGATGCAGGGGACATCAGGGCTTGAGATGATGCAGATGTCCCTCAAACCATGAGTGAAGACAGAGAGAAGAGATCCAGTCTAGCAGGGTTCAGTGTTTACCCACCCAGACCAGCTGGGAAGTCTTGGCTTGCCCCTAAAACATTCAGCTTATGGATAAAGAATCCAAATTTCTTCCCGGAAGTCTTGGTTTTCCCCTAAAACATTCAGTTTAGGGATAAAGACTCCAAATTTCTTCCCCTGTCCCATGCAATGTTTCCAAGGGACTAAGACAGACAGAGAGGCCCAGCCCCTCTGGATGTACATAAAACCAGTGCCACCAGTGCCTCTGGCCTTATTCCACCCCACAAAGCAGCACCCACTCCTGAAGTCCACAGAGCTCCAGGAGGCCAAGGCTGAGAGGAGAGCAAGACCTCCTGCTCCTAACAGCCTCTAATCCCTGCCCTCCATAATCAGTTTTAAAATGGCCATCAAATCTTCCCTCTGCCTCTAATTGAAAAAGTGATGTCAGCAGTAATCTGCTGCCCCAATTCATCCCCATATATTTGGGGAGGTTTTGGGCTAATGCTTTGTTTCATAAACATATGTTTTAGCCCAGCCGTGTGTGCACACACACAAAGAGAAAGCTCTGAACACACTGCACCAGTTATGGATCCTAATGCCTTAAATRTTACTTTTAATACTAATGTCAGATTATTAAAAACATAATCCATTCTCCTGATTGGACCTAATGTAAGCAGGAGGATAAGAGGACTTCTATCCATGCATTAACACATTTCATGGAGTGTAAAGCCACTTTCTTCCTCTTAAAACATAAGGTCAGGAACTAATAGAATCTGTACTTGAAGTGGGTTTTTAAAACATATTACACAGAAAGTTTAGTGAAAGTTAATCTGTCGATAAGTGTCGGCTGGAGCCGTGTGGGTAAACAAGAAATAAATGTAATTCACATGCAATTTTTTCCCTGTTAAAAACCTATCTGTGCACTTTAAAACATTTATGTTTAAATAGAGCGGAGACCAGCACTAAGAAGCACTCAGCCCAAAGCAGCTTTATGTAAATGTATTGCAAGGGACTAAAATAAAGTAAGCTACCCAAATCTCCCAAAGATAAAGGGAGAAGGGCTCTGACCCCATGTGAATTCTCCCCTCATCCCAACCCTGTGCCGTTCCTGGGCTTCATTGCCTGTTCTTGTGCACCTCTCTGTGGCAGCGTTCCCCATCCTCCCACATCTGCTCCGTGCCTGACCGGTGCTGGGGCAGCGTTCCTGGCACTCTGGTCCCCACCAGCGGGTCTGTCACCTCTCCATGGTGCCCAGCCTCTGCCAGCTCCTCCTTGCCAACTGCAGGACCTCCTCAGCCACACATTCCCGCTGTGGAGGGCTGGGCTGTTTCCCAGACCAGCCCCCTTTGCCCCTTTCCTTTGCCCAGCCTCTGGAGAGGAATTTGGAAAGCCCAAGCCGGGCATTGAAGCAGGGACAATATCGACAAAGGGCTGATTTTTGCCCCCAAATTTGGCAAAGCCGTCCTTTTTAAGCAGCCTCAGCTCTCCAACACTGGTGGAGGCCAGGCAGCTGACCCTGCTTGCAGCTCGTTTAATTGCTTATTTGGGGGCCTGGGGGCTGGCAGGTGGTTTGGGAAGCAGACTTTGGAGCACTGGTGATGCCCTCCCRAGGGAAAGCACGCAGCCAGCTGCCCAGCTCTGCCTCCTCCTCGCTCCAACAGCACATCTGGGCTGCTCCACCACCAGCTTTGCACAGGAACCATTTGGTTCCCCTGAAATGGATCCAAGAGTCGCTGCAGGGGGTGCTGGCTGCCAGGGGAGGGAGACGAGAGGGCAGCAGGAGAAGCGGGAGGTGGAAGCTTGCGCTGGCAGGCACCAGGACTTGGCCCTCGTGCTCCCAGCCTCATGCCAGAGATTTAAGCTTCATGAGCAGGCTCCAGCCACCAGAAAGAGATTGATGACATATGGATTTCGTACATCCAGCAAATGGGAGAAAAGCTCTCTACGGCTGCATGGGATTAGCAGAATTTTATAGCCAGGGTCCTGCGGGAGGGATGTATTGCTGAGGGGACAGGGAGTGGGCGGTGTTCAAACATTTCCACCATCACTGCAAGTCACTCCCGGTCAGCCTCATCTCAGTGGCATTGGAGAGGGCTGGCACCATCCAAGATCCAGGCAGGAGGTGTAGGGAGAGTAGCAGAAAAGCCATAGGGATGGGCACCTGGAAGGAATTCAGGTCCAAGTGGGTCCAGAGCCTCCCTGCAGTAAAGACAAGCAATTCCCCTCCTTCGCTGTCTTTCCACAGTCAAAAGCTGTGACTGGTCTTTCAGGCAGGTGCCCAAAGGTGGCTGGTGTGTGGCACAGGGCCCTGTCTGTGTGGAGTGGCCGTGTGGCCTCTGCTCCAGGGCCAAAATGAAGGTGGTGCTTTGTGGGGAAAGGCAAAGCGGAATGAAGGTCTCAAAGGGGATGAAGGTCCCAAAGGGGATGAAGGCCCTCTCAGTCTGGCACAGCCTCCTTCATTCAGGGCTTAAATCTGCTKTGTAAAGCCTAGAGAAGAAGGAGTGGAGAAAGGGGCRGATAGATCAGCAAAAGTGCCAGAAGTTTGATTTTCACGTCCTTCCAGGGAAATGTGGAATAAAATGATTGCCCCATCCCTGGAAGTGTTCCAGGCCGGGCTGGATGGGGTTTGGAGCAACCTGGGGTAGTGGAAGGTGTCCCTGTCCACGGCAGGGGGATGGAACAAGGTGATCTTTAAGGTCCCTTCCAACCCAGACCAGTCTGGGATACTGTGATTCTATGATTTGGCATTTCCCACCCTGTCACACAGTCCAGGCAGCCCTTCCTGGTATGGACATAAGTTGTGATGCTGCTTTCAACACAGCAACCTCGAGCTGCTGCAGGTCCTTGGGCCAACCATTCCAGCACCACAAAAATCAAACAACAGGGCCTTTCACTCAAGAGGCTCAGTTTTCAGAATGAAAAAACCCTTTTGCCTTCAAATATCTTCAGGATATAACTGTTAACCCAGGCAAACATCGTGCACCAGTCCATGAGTAAAGTCACCAAAGAAGGAAGAGAAAAAAAATTAAAAAGAAAATCTAGGATGCTGGGTATTGAGCCCCAGACCTTGTGGGGCCGTGTTATTTTGGGAAAACAGGAAGAAAACACTTTGAAGTAAATGAAAATGAGTTTGTGAGTCTGATGGTGTTGGAGGAGGAGGGAGCTGCTATCTAAATCCCTTATGTGGCTTGTGTCCTTAGCAGCAGCTGAGCATGCCTCGGGGAATCAAAAATCCCTACAAATGGGAATTCCTTGGCCATCTACAAGGCTCTGATTTTGTCATGGCAGCCACGGGAGCCATGCATTCGAATTAACTCCATGAAATCTCACAAATGGATGGAGAAATACCTCTAATTCAGCAGGTTCTTTCTTTCGCTTCCAAAAGATGGTGTTTTGCCACCGACAGCAATTCAAATCAGAGGAGATACCACTCAGCAGGGAATTATCTCCTGTAGCTGTGCCCGTGTCCAAGACATGGAGCCGAGTGGGGATGTGGAAGGGAAGTGAGGGAAYGTGACCAAGGTCAGGACGAGATGTGGAAAATTTGATCAAGAGCTGGCCTTGGGCAGAGCAGCGTTGCAGATCCATGRCAGGGCTGGCTCTGAGCACCAATTAAAGAGGAAGCAGAGATCAGAGCTAACGAAGAGGCAGCTGCTCTGGCACTGCCAGCTGGTCAGGGGCCCTGGTCACACCGCTGCCTGCTTTTCTGTATTGGGAAATTTACTCTGTTTGGTCAAATTCAGAGACTTCAGGGGTGCAAAGTCCGATTAAATACTTGACAGCTGTAGAACCTTGGTGCCACTGAAGCCATGGCATTCCCACTGTGGCCACTGCCCTCCAAGATGTTGGCCAGTGGCCATCAGTGCCCTGGTGGGATGGTGGTGGGTGTGAACTCGGGAATGGCAGCTCCAGCTCAGGGTCACACCTCCACCAGCTCTCTGCAGAGTAAATTAGCACCTCCTCATGCTGTTAGTGAAAGATGGAGCTGTCTGTCTGCGTGGAAGTGCCCCTGGCAGGTGTTCAGGACAGATRTTTTACTATTTAAAAGCACCTTTAAGCCAAGTTCTTCATTTGGTATCAGTCCAGGGAGTTTCCCCCCTCCTCTAATCTCTATTGATTAAGCTAAAAATCAATACTCTGAACCCATAGACACATCATCTGCTGGGAACTCCCTCCTTCTTTATATTTAAGTGTCCTTTAAGCAGTGTCACCAGCATGGCAAACACTTGTGAGTTGCATTTGCAGCTTTCCTCTCTTTTGGCTCCAATGTCAACATCACAACCTTTATGTCCCCCTGACCCTTCAGCAAGGCACCACCATGGCAGGAGTGAAAGGAAGAGAAGCAAAGACATCCTCATGAGAGGAGTCACTTTTGGGAGGCTGTCAGGTGAAGCAGAAGGTGGACATTGCATTAAGGAGTGATCCATGTGACCATCACACACCCAAAATTATGGCAGCACCTTTGCACGTGGCACAGGGAAAGTGGCAGCTCATCTATCCAGGTTGGGAGCAGCACGCTGGACAACACAGGGAGAAGAGGCTAAAAAATCACATGGAAACACAGGCAGCTGAAGTTTAAAACATTAACAAATTTGGCAATGTCTCCTGTTCGGCAGATCACTGAGTGTTGAAACAAAATGGAGCCAGGAGCTAATTATATGGAAATATTTCTATTTTCACATTTCACTGGAAGGCAAAGCGGAGAGTATAGCTAATGTATCTCCACCACTGACAGGAATATTAAGTTTTCTGTCATCTTGCTACCACAACTACCTTTCTCAGCATGCATTCTGTCCTAGTTCCTATTAAGGTGAGAGCAGAATCAAACTCATTAATTGTCTGCATTTTAGATATGATAAGAATTTAGTGGTTGGTGTTAATTAAACTACAAAACAACTCCTCTTGCTGCCGTGTGCATTCCAAGTTGGAGCAATTAATTCACTCACTTAAACTGATCAAGATTTAATTACCATCACTCTGTGCAATTACTCCATAATTAAAGTAATTTGGTTCATTCCACTTGCTGACAGTGTCATTGAACAGCCATTCATAGTACCAAAAGAAGTGATAATTAACTTAAAGAACAGCTCAAGGCAGTTTTACACAGACTTTTTGTTATTCCTAAATATACCTATACAGGAGAAAGAAGCCTATCACATACTACAGGTGCTTCCCTTGTAAAGGGGTTCAGATCTTTTGTGTTCAATTTTTTTCAGCAAATGCACTGTAACAAACCCAATTTTGGGGAAGGCTCTGTAGCTGTCACCAGACAACACAGCATTTCATACAGGCAGGCACAATAAAACCTGGATCCTTCCAGCAGTACAGGCATTCCCTGCCTGTTCCTGGAGACTCCTCTTTAGGAAAGAAAAAAAAAAATCCTCAATAAAAGGTTCCCTCCATCCAGAGAACACCGCCAGATCTTAGATCTTGTTAAGTATCTTGTGACAGACCAAGTCCCCAGCTGGTGAGACCAAGGGAAGGCAGAGAAATCTCAGGGTTTTTAATGATCAATGTTCTCAGTCCCCTGGTTGTTGACAATCATTGAATCATAGAATTATTTGGGTTGGAAGGGACCTTAAACTCATCTCGTTCCAACCCCCTGCCGTGGGCAGGGAGACCTTCCACTAGACCAGGTTGCTCCAAGCCTCGTCCAGCCTGCCTTGTACATTGCCAGGGATCTATAAATAAATATCTGGTCTAGGTGTTCATGGCACATCTATTCAGAACCCAATTTCATGCTTATTTTATTCCAGAAAATTATTTTGCCAGAAGGGTTATTCCTCAAGGTTTGGAAGTGAATATTGCTGCCTGTTTTCAGAAAGGTTGTTTGTACTCACAAGTACAAAGCTGGGGCCCCTTCTAAGAGACCAAACTTATCAGACCAGTCTAATCTTTCCCCAGTAACCTTGTGAAATGCCCATGCCAAGCTCTCTGCAGGGCGGGCAGAGAAAGAGCCAGATACATCCGTCTGTCCTTTCTTCTGAAGGATGGAGCGGCAGTGAGGACCTTCAACACGTTGTCCACCCATTTCAAAGTCAAGCCTTCTCAGCCCAGGCACAGAAATTCAAAACATGTCCCATCGCAACCATTTGGACATGAAGTTTGCAATATTTGTACTGATTTTTTTTTCCTCCACCATAAAAGTGATGCTAATCTAGAGAATCATCTCAAACAAGTGGGAGAAGCACACTTGTCTTGATCTGATGGACAGCGTGGACCCCAAACAAGCCAGGTTACAATGATCATGGACCAGCCAGGAGAAATGAGGTTTTGTAATTATCAGGGCTGGTTGATTCTGATCAGAGGAAAACATGGAAGTTTAAGAAGAATGTAATGGGTTTAAACTGAAAAAGGGGAAATTTAGGTTAGATATACAGAAGAAATTCGTGCCTGAGGGTGAAGCTGGTGAGGCCCTGGCACAGGTTGCCCAGAGAAGCTGTGGCTGCCCCTGGATCCCTGGAAGTGTGCAAGGCCAGGCTGGATGGGGCTTGGAGCAACATGGGATAGGGGAAGGTGTCCCTGCCCATGGCAGGGGTTTGGAATGGGATGGTCTCTAGGGTTCCTCCCAACCCAAACCATTCTGTGACTCAATGATTCTAAGGTAAAACTAACACAAAGTGGTTTGAGCAGAAGGTGAGCAGCTCATAAAGGGAATTGTGGCCCCTGGCTCCATGTGGCAGCAGATCCCACGTGGTCCTGCACTCTTGTGACCCACTTTGGAGGTGGCAGGTTCCCTGTGCAACTCCTCTCTTGGTGCTCTTCCCTCAGCCATTAAATCCACAATTCTCAGCGATGCCAGACCTCCCCAGCAAGCTGAGCTATGCCATGAATTATTCCTCCACCCGCAGCATCCATAAATCAGAGCCTTTTGGTTGGGCTCCCAGATGCTTGTTAGCCTTCCGTGACTCAGCAGTGGCTAAGTTAATGTCAGCTCTACCCAGGGGAAAATATTCAATATTTCTTTTTACTTAAAAAGAAAGAGGGAAAAAAAAAAAACCTCAAACATTATTTTTAAGCTCCTAAAAGAGCATTACAAAAGAAAGAAGGGGAAGAAAAAGAGAGACTGTGTAAAGATTGCTTACCAGAGTCCTTTTACAATAGTCAGCCACACAACAGAAATAGGTGGACATTAATTCATGCTAACCTTGCACACCTAAATACCATTAATTCATCAAAACTAATAACATTAATTCCTTCAAAAATGAGATTAAAGACAGGCACCCCTTGCAGTCATAATCTGTGGCTGATGACACTAAAATGAAACCTCCGGTATACAAAGCTACCAGCAGAGCTTGCAGAATCTCATAAATTGCAGCTGGCAACACATAAATCCTCAGGACAATGTACATTATTTTCTGGGGAGCGGGCGTTTGCACGCCAATTGCCAGGCAAAAAGCAAAGCAAAGCTGTAAAACTTCTCCCCCAACCCGGGAGTTGTTGCCCGAGGCGCCAGTTGATGTCAGATGGTGTCACTCGGACAAATGCTCACCTAAATCCATCAGGCTGGAGCAGGATTCAGGGCACGTGTCCTGAAAAACACTTCTGCTTTAAGTTTATAAACCCAGAGAGCAGAAACCTCTGAGCTGGAGGTGCCCAGATCCTCTGGCAATGCCTGCAAGGCTTTGGGTGCACAACCTACCCTCACTGAGGGATGTTGGAAGAGCTGGGAAAGGTCTTTAGCAGGACCTGCTGATGCCTCTGATGGGCACTGAGATGGCTTTGGGGTGGAAAAGGGCTCGGCTGTACCCTGGCTCCAAAGGCAGCTGTAAGGAAGTTAAAAGCTTTCCTTCTGCTTTCACTGGGTTTTGGCCATGGGAATGGCATCAAGCTGTGCCAGGGGAGGTTTAGGTTGGGTATCAGGAAAAGGTTCTTCAGTCAGAGGGTGATTGAGCACTGGAACAGGGTCCCCAGGGAATGGTCATAGCCCCAAGGCTGCCAGAGCTCCAGAAATGTTTGGACAACACTCCCAGGGATGCACACGGTGGGATTGTTGGGGTGTCCTGTGCAGGGCCAGGAGTTGGACTGGATGATCCTTGTGGACCCCTTCCAGCTCAGGATGTCCTATGAATGTATGGACTTTGGTGGTGGGAGAGTCTCTCATCTGCTCCTGAAACATCCTCCTGCTACTTTTGCTCACGCTGGAAGTGCAAGTGTCTGATCTGCTGGGCTGAGCCCCACCAGGGTCCTACTGCGCTTGGGCTGCCAGTGTGGCCCTGTCCCTGAGGTCTGTCACACTTCCTTCCCATCCCCCCTGTTGTACCCATTGCATTTTCCTTTTCTTCCAGGCTCAGGTGAATGGTTTCACCTGCATCCAGCAGGATGGGCAGCTAACCCACAGCTTTTACCTCAGGGCTCCTTTTCCCTGTGACCACTGCCCTGAGGGGACCCTGACAGCAAGTGCCACACCCAGCACACCTCCAGGTGCTGGGCCCACAGCTGTGTGCCACCTACAACAGCACCTGCACTGGTTTAGGAGTTCCACTGACTCCAGGGCAGGCCTGCGAGGGCACTCACAAACCTACAAATTCAACAAATTTCTGTCTTGCACTCAGAAGCCTCCAGTCTACAGAGGGTGGTCAGGGTGAGGGCATGATCACCCTTACTGCTGGTGGCCACAGAGAGCCAGAGATCATTTCAGGAGGCAGCAGGATGCTGCTGTCCCAGCCAGCTTGCCTGGCAGCCCTGCCCAGGGCTGGTGAAGGACGGCGGCTGGTCCCGCCAGCCCTCTGCCGATACATCCAGAACACCGGAGGTATTATTTCAGATTAAGACCAGATTAAGCCCATTTAATTTTAACTCAGATTAAGCCCCTATTTAGAACCTGGCCCTGTTTCCAATGCAGCTGGGCTGACCCCCCCCAGGGGGCTGTGAATCACCGTGGAGGGGTGTTGGGTACCACCCAGCCTCTCCCCCATCCTCCTGACACGGAGCAGCTAACACTCTGAGTTACTAAAATAAGGCTTTGCTTGTGAGCACTCATGTAAGAGCAGCATTTTGGGACGGGGTTTAATATTTTGTGGCTTCAGGAGGGACCCCAGTGCCTGCAGTCCACGGGGGTGTTGGGCAGACGTGAGCACTGAGGAGCTGAACTGGTTTAATCTCTAAATAACGATGGAAGTGCAAGTGTGTGAATTGCTCCAAATGAATGTATCACCCACACACGCTACGCTCTCTGCATATCTAATTACACAGCACTTGCTCCTGCCCTGCTTTTGAAGAAATACTCCATAAGCCACCAGTGCCTTTCAAAGAAGTGATTACAATGCAATTTCGGGAAGGAAGAGTTTGGGACCCTTTCAGACTAGCTGAAAAACAGCGCTGGGGAGAACATAATCAATCTCACTGATTTTTTATTCCTATTTGTGTGAAGAAGGCACCCCAAAGGTCCAAATCTGTAAGGAGATAGCCCCACGACAAGCAAAATCTCCGTTTTTCAAGAAGAAAACAGTTTTTTCTTAAGAACCAGGCACCACAGCAAAGGCAGGTTTGGCAGCACTTTTTTTTTTTTTTATTTGATAGATTTCTGGAGTAGTTGTTTTTCTGGCTTTACCAACACATCCTTCATCCTAACCCTGCGTTGGGCTGTGATATGAGGTGACTGTGTGGTGTGTTTTCACTTCCTATTGACTGGTTGTGTACTTCCCTCCCGCTAATCCCTTGTTAATGGACGCTTTCTTTGAGCCAGCTGAGATCTGAGTTATGTTGTCTTTGTGCTTCTCGCAGATTTTATTACTTGGATATCTTTGTTTTCATTATTTCGAGATTTGGGGATTTTGTCTCTTCCCTTCAGATGGATTCACGCAGTTAGAGACGGGCTGGCCTCCCACGGCTCCTGTTTGCATTTGATCTGGGAGCGGTGGGAGAGCAGATCCTGGGATGGAAACAGCGCAGTCCCACACTTCAGCAGCCAAATCCAGGAGAAAACCCACTTTTGGCATTTGCTGGAAACCACCTCTCGCTTCCAAAGGAAAAAAATAAAGCAGTTCCACCGCTCCCTTGCTGAACTGGGGTGCACTGGTTTTAACTGGGCTCTGCTGGAGGGTGCACACCCAGCAAGATACAAACCACCCTCAGCAGCAGGGAGGTGGCACGTGGAGCAGGTAAGGAGGGAACAGCCCCCCAGCTCTGGTCCTGGGATGCCAAGGAACTTCCAAAAATGCAGAGCCTGAGGCTGATGGAGCATGGCTAGGTGCAGGCTGTCATGGAATCATGGAACCACAGAATGGCTTGGGTTGGAAGGGACCTTCAAAAGTCATGCAGCCCAACCCTCCTGCCATGGGCAGGGACACCTTCAACTCACCAGGTTGCTCATGGTGTGGGGAAGCCATTGGTGACATCCCTGGACACGGTGCACACGGCAGTGAGGTGCACGGGAGGTTCAAAGACACCACTCTGGCCTTCAGAGGAGGCAAAAGGGGCAATGTGTGGTGCAGCAAGGACAGATGGAGAGCCCAGAAGGAGTCCCCTGGCAGCAGGGTCCCACCTCCAGGAGGGACATGAGACCCACTGGGCAAATCCAGGGTTGCAGGACAGGCTTGTTGGGAAAGGAGAGAGGTGGAAATCCTGCAAAACCACCGGCAGAAGGGAGACACACAATTAAAGACTTATTCCTCCCAATCAACTTTTCTCCTTCTGCCACAGCCCCAGGCAAGGAGCAGAGCTATAAAACATTTTGGTTTGGGTTTTTCTCGTTTATTTGTATTTTAGCCCCATCATCCTTCAGATGGGCACAAACCCAGTCCAGGAAGGAAAGGCAGAGTAGTCACRGCTGGCATAACCTGAGCAGTCCCTGGAGAGCCAAGGCTGCCCACAGGGAGCAGACAGGTCACCAAGGGCAGGTGGGAACTGGAGTGATGCTGAAGTGGGTTTTCCAGACCAGCAGGAAGGTGTTTTCCTAGTGGAGAAATCAGAAACTACCCCACAGTTTCAGGAAATGAGAGAAAAATAAAACCCCCGAGAGTTCACCCAAAGGAATATGGTTTGAGGGTGAGTTTCTCAGCTGGGACACAGAACTCTGGTCATGGCAGAGCTTTGGCCACGATGTCCCTGGAGCTGGGAACCTGCTCTTTGCGGACTGGGAGCTGCTTCCAGCCAAATGCCACAGCCCAGAAAATCCTGGCACGTTCAACATCCCCACTTTGTCTTCTTAGTGCCCTCTCCTCAAAAAATCAAAAACGAATCTGATATTTTGATGCTTCCTGATAAAAGTTACCTCTGTCAAAATAACCTTTTGGTTAGACAGCAATAGCTGGCACTAATCCTATTATTTCATCATGATTATTATTTTTTATCAATCCAACACAGCTGCCATTTCATGTGGCACTAAGTGAATTGAAGTTCTCAGCTGGGGCACGCCGTGCTCTCAGATGTGTGAAACAGTGATAGCCACAACACGAACCACCCACCCCTTCCCCTCCTGCCACCCTACACTTGGCTCCAGGTCTACATTGAGATGGTCAGAAAAGTCAGCTCAGCATCAAGAAAAATAATCTCTTTCCAGTTCGTGGATGCACCAGATGAAATTCATAGTTGTCTCTCATGGTGCCCTCAGCTCCTCGCGGCTGGGCGATGCCACAGCGTTCCTCAACTTCTGCAAAGAGGAGGAAACGTGATAGAATTGCTGATGTCTTGAAAGGGATAACAAATACAAGACAGCCCTATTCCAAGATTGATTTTAAGGCAGATAAAGACGAGGGCTAAAGCATTTCAAATCCAATCCAACAAAGTCCTTAAGCGCCTGCTTTAAGGCAAGCAGAGGAATAATGCCATCGACTCAAAGGGGGTGTTTATCTGGTTATATTTATGAGGGCGCTTAAGGGCTTTGCTGGATCAGGGTGTCAGGTGTGGGAGGAGAAACGCCCCGCTCGCCTGCCCGCTGTGACCTCGGCACACCCGGGCGCGCTGCACAACTTCCCGGGAAAACGCATCCAACAGGAGGTACAGCCATGACAGAGTCATTGGAAGGGCAGCATAGCCTGGATGGGTGCCCAGGGGATGTGGTGGGGTCTCATGAGAGCTCATCTCTCTAGTTTGGAAGTTGCTGATCCCACCTGAGAGCCAGGCATGGGTGAGGTGACTTTTTGAGGTCCTTGTTTCTGTGCGAGGGAAGGGTTGGAATCGCAGGAGGGGCTTGTGCTGAGCTGCTCCTGCTGAGCCTGAGTATGGATGGACATGGGAACGGGCATGGATATAACCATGGGCGTGGGCATGAACGTGGAGAGTGACTTTTTACAGGAGCAGATAGTGAGAGGAAAAGGGGGAATGGTTTTTAATTGACAAAATTCTTGATGGCTAAAGACTGGTAGAATTGGGAATTCTAAGCCTGGAAAGGAGAAGGCTTCRGTATGACCTAATTGCAGCCTTCCAGTGCCTGAARRGAGCCTTCAAGAAAGATGGAGARGGRATTTTTACAAGAGCATGGAGKGACAGGGCAAGGGGGAATGGCTTCAAACWAAAAGAGAGTAGGTTTAGATGGGGTATTAGGAAGAAATTCTTCCCTGTGAGGGTGGTGRGGCCCTGGCACAGGTTGCCCAGAGAAGCTGTGGCTGCCCCATCCCTGGAAGTGAATTCCASGCCAGGTTGGACRGGGCTTGGAGCAACCTGGGATAGTGGAGGTGTCCTTGCCCATGGYGCAGGGGGTGGAACAGRATGGGCTTTGAGGTCCCTTCCAACCCAAACYATTCTGGGATTCTGTGATGGATGTGCAATGAAATTAGGTCTGAATCACCATAAGGACCCTCTGGGACCCACCTGAGAGCAGATTCCTGCTGGCACTGGGAGACTGTATTGGGACTGGGAATGTCCCAGCCCATGCAGTGGAGAAGAGACAATTATTTACCAGAGCAGGTCCTTTCCTCAGGGCTTCCCAAGGACCTCATCTCCAATGAGTTCATCCAATGMAGCAAATCCCTTCTCTTGCAACCCTCCAGATGAACCAGGCCTCAACCTCTCTCCCAAGACCACAATCTGGGTGACGATCCCAGAAGAGAAGGAGCCTTAGAAGATCCCTCTGTTTTTAGGAGACAGTGTYGGACGGTGTCTGCTGCTTCTGCAACTCTTCATTTGTCCTTTACAAGGTTCTGTGATTTAAGAATGTGTGTTAAATCTTCTGCAACAATCAATTCAAATATACAAGTTTGGCTATTCAAATTACTTTTCCAAAAGTACTTTAAAATGCATTAAGTTATTAATTGCCTGCTGGCACTTTAATCAAACGGGAAAATTGACATAGCCAGAGGCATGTATTTTTGTGGAAAGGAAATTTATTTAAGAAGAAACAGCGGCTCTTACTGCTTAATTTAAACTGAGAAAACTGTGGAAAATCAACTGCTATGGAAAATTAATAAAACATTTCCAGCTGCAAACAGTGACTAATTGTACAAGATGAAGACTGCCTGGAATTAATAACTTGCAATCTTCTGTGTGAAGAACCCCCTACCAGTTCAATTTACTGGGAGATTAAATTACTTCTAAGTTTGCCATATTAAAACAGAACATGAATAAAATGTTAGTGAAAGCACATCTATTATTTACTGTCTGTGATATGGATATAATTATTTCCAAACAACCACAATGTGACGTGACTGGCAATATTTAAATTATTTGCTAGAGAATGTAGTTTTACCACCTCGCTTCCTATAAAAACAGCCCAAATGGGTTTTTACAGATGGCATATTCCTGCCACGGGGAATTATCCCCTCATCCTCTGCCCCATGGTGCCCAGCATCCCTGTGTTACTGCTCTTTTAGCCCCACCTCTCATCTTCCCCCACTGCCCCATGTCCTACAGACTCCTCACCTCCTTCGCCTTTTCGATTTTTGTGTTTTTTCCCCCTTTTTCAAGCTGACTGCACAGAGTACCTCGTGCCAACAAGAGCTTTGGCGGTGGTAGAGCGTAATCAGGCGAATGTTTTCCCCGCGTGCGAGGGCTCCTTGCTGATCCCAGCACAGAAAGCTCACCTGTGGAGACGGAAAACTCACGCTTATCTTTTTCAGAGCGTGCCAAGCTCGCGGGGTGCRCGAGTCCCTTCCAAGKGAGCGGAAAAYAGGGAGGCGAACAYGAAAACCCAGGCAAGAGGGTGCTTGCAAAAACCCAAACAAAACCCAGCGGGATTTCCAAGAAACCTGCAAAGSAGCAGGAGGTGGGAGAGCCGCGGAGGATGGAGGAGTTGCCGGCCCTCAGGGCCTCCTGCTGGGATGCTGTATGGTGGCTCCAGTGCGTTGGTAGGTGCTGAGACAATGCAAAGAAAGAGGTTGTGCAATGGTGTGGCTCTGGTAGAGGAGATTTTCAAAGCCTCGAGTGAGCTGGGAGTGAGGAGAGACCACCTGGAACATGTTAGGGGCTGATGGGGTTGGCCACATGCCCACTGCCCTGTCATGAGATGCAAAACTGGAGAGGAAGGACAATGAGGAGCAGCTGAGGGAGCTGGGGGGGCTCAGACTGGAGAAAAGGAAGCTCAGGTGTGAATTTATTCCTCTCTGCAACTCCCTGAAATGAAGTTGGAGCCAGGTGGGGGTCGGGCTTTGCTCCCAGTGGCAACCAGTGGCAGAATGAGAGGAAACGGCCCCAAGCTATGCCAGGGAACGTTCAGGTTGGACATTAGGAGGAATTTCATCATGGAAAGGGTTGTCAAGAATTGGAATGGGCTGGCCAGGAGTCACCRTCCCTGGAAGTGTTCCAGAAAAGACTGGACATGGCACTCAGTGCTCTGATCTGGTTGAGAAGGTGGTGATCAGTCAAAGGTTGGACTTGACAATCTTAGAGGCCTTTTCCAACATAAATGATTCTGTGATTTGGTGTGAAAAGACTTCCAAGACCTTAATATAAAACTGAGACCCCTAAGAAGACCCCAAAGTATAAAGTATTGCAGAGAGGTGGTGTGGGAGGATGTTAATGGGCCACAGGGTGTCTTGTCCTCTGCTTGGAGAAGACAGGAAGAAGGATGGTGTGGCAGCACCCCTGCTTTAAAGGGGAGAAACTGAGGCATGGAGTGACCTGGACCAACCCGTCTCTGGACAATCAGGCTGGGCCTTTGTGTGGGGCATCTTGCAGACCACCCCATGTCCCTGTCTATCCATCCAGCCACTGAGGGGAGCTGATACCCCCAGCAAAGCTTGGGGGATATAAGGACACAATGARGTGCTCTCAGGAAGTGATAGAAAGGGATGAGAGCCATGGAGCTGGATGAACCACAGCAGGAATCACTCCACAACTCCTCCAAATAGAAATAAATGATCCAGTCATTAAAGCTGGGCACAGACATGGTTAAATACAAGTGCATTAAGCCAAAGCTGTCCAGGCAGCAGTGTCAGAGAAGGACAGGACCAGCCACCCTCTCCAGCTGCTGCTGGAGGTCAGAAGAAGTTAAGCATGGAGTGGTACCTTCACACCTTTCCTTCACCTCTACTGCTCTGCCACGATGCTGCTTCCAGCCAGGGGTGGTCCTTTGGACCTGCCTGGATTCCTGGAGTGAGGAGAGCCACAGCTCCATCGTTTGTCCTCACCTCAGCAGGAACCATTTACACTTGTGTTTGAAAGGATTTGGTCATGCTCTGTGGAAATAACTGCTGCAGAAAAGGGAAAGGGGCTCTGGGGTAACTGTGGGCACCTTTATTTGCTGTTTATCCGTATCTGTCCTCCAGTGTCCTTCCCAGCTAGAGGTGATCCCTGTCCCTCACACTCTCTGCCTGGGAAGGTCTCCTGAGGAACATGCTGAGCTCAAGCAGAAGGCCCTGAAGAGATGAGTCAGCCCCCTCCCAGCTCCTCAGCTTGACGCTTTGGGAGAAGCAGCTCATGTTCACAGAATCCCAGAATAGTTTGGGTTGGACCTTAAAGCCCATCTTGTTCCAACCTTCCTGCCCTGGGCAAGGACACCTTCCRCTATCCCAGGTTGCTCCAAGCCCCACCCTTGGACACTTCCAGGGATGGGGCAGCCACAGCTTCTCTGGGCACCCTGTGCCAGGGCCTCACCACCCTCACAGGGAAATATTTCTTCCCAATATCCCATGTAACCCTGCCCTCTGCCAGTCTGAATCCATTCCCCCTTGTCCTGTCACTCCAGGCCCCCGTAAAACCCTTCTTCTCTGTCCACAAAGCAGTGAGTGGCAGCTCAGATCTGTTGGTTATCTTGGAGAATGTGGATGGAGATGGAGTTTCCCAAAGACGCTTCCACATGTCAATAATTGAGTGTGGCACATTTAATCGCCGTAGTCCTGTTGCTGTGCAAACCTGGRGACCTCTCCTCTTGATGTCAGCTTAGACCTGATTTTCTAATTGCATTACCTGGGTAATTAGATAGAAATACAGCAGCCCTGTGCTGCACCAGAGCGAGGATCCACTTCCTAAGAGAATTAACCTGGCTTTAGTATGGAAAACTTGTACACACACACGGGCACACAGACACATTCAACTCAACCCGGCTGCGATCACACGGATTAGACCGTGGGGCTTGTTCCCTTCAAGAAATAGCTCAAAATGACACAGGTTTGGTTCCAAACAGACTGCAGTTTGAATTCCAGCAATTAGAGGTACGAGACAACATGGAAGCCACCACGTTCCCACCATCCAGCACCCTTGCAGGATCGCCCAACAGCTCAGTCCAGCCCAGCTTGAGATGCTCCATCCGGATTTGGGTGCAGCAAACACCAAGGAGCATTTTAGGTTTCATGAATGCCCAACACTGGGGAAGGTTTTGAGTGTTACGGGCTTCGTTGCTGAGTCCTGCAGGTGTTTGGTGTCACAGCATGTCCCCTGTGATGGTGGCAGCACCTGGGGAAGATGGAGGGACTGTTATTGCAGGCAGAARGACTCACTGCAGCCATGACTGGTTGCCACCATGCCCTGCTGTCACCATGCCTACTGCCACTGTACCTTTTCCCAGCCAGGGAGGAGAATTAGCTTCGCCCTGGAGTGGGTTCAAGAACAGGAAAGAAAAGAATAATCCCCCCRCGGCAGGGTGCAAGTCTTGTAAAAAYAARTGGCTGTAGCGCTCACCTGGAGACCTGGTGAGATTTGTTGGCCTGAAGGTTCCGTCCCTTCCCTCGTGGTCCATGCAGAGATGGGAATGTGCCCACAGCTGCATTTCCACTGGCCAGGGACAATCAGCACTGACCTTGGCCGTGGCGTGACCAGTGAGGAGTAGGAGGGAAAARGCATCTTCATGCAGAGGGTGGTTGGTATTTAAAACAGGTCCAGCCCCTTTTCCAGCCCTTCACGCCTGTCTGGGACAACCTGGTCTTTCTTTGCTTTGAAACTCCCATTTCCCATCCCATCTCACCCCTGCCCACACTTGTCCCACCTGTCCCCGCCACCCTCAGCCACCACATCTCTCTGACACGCCACCAACCCTCCCTTTCTCCCTCCTTTTGTTGTTCCCGCCCCGCCCTTTCTTTTTTTCTTCCTTTTTTTTTTTTTTTCCCCCTAAAGAGTGAACAAAACAAAACAAGAAAAGGCGATGCCAAGCCGATCCTCTTAACCCAGCGTTCTTACCCCGGGGAGGGCCCCGGCAGCGTCGAGGCGCGCGGCGAAAACCCCCACGCATTTTGTCCTGTTTCTTCAGAGCAACTCGAGCAAATTGAAAGCCGCGGAGGGGTGTGTGCCCCCAGGCACTTGGTAAATCCACTTCCTTTGTCATAACAAGAACAAATCCCACCTTTGAAGTTTTTCCTTCTTGTTACAAGGGGAATGTCTTTTGTTTAATCCATTTTAGCCTTTAATGCCTGACCTGGATCAATCCTGTTGGGTAGATTACACACTACTCACGCCGACTTTAAACTACCCTACAGGGATTTTTATTCTTCCCCCCTTCTCCCCACCGCATTTGTGTGAGAATCTCAGCAATAATCGGCATTACSACTTTAGACCATCACTCACTTTGAAGGAGGAGACTGTCCTTTAACAAAGGGGAGGGASGGGGAGGAAACCCACAAATATCAAACAGATTTAATCAGCTTTGAGGCCTTTCAATCTCATATTCATACCGGATCTTTACTAGTTATGAAAATCAGTGCAGAACTTGGCTGGGCTCTATGTCTCCGTGTTCTCCTCCCCTGTTTCATGCTCCGTTCAGGACTGAACTCGCTTTCGCAGCCTTCCCAGTGCTGGTCCAGGGGAAATCCAGGGAAATATCCACCCAGGACTGCTGCAAACAGCCTACCGGGGTGTCCATCACCCACACCACGCCTGGACTGCACTGTTCTCCTCCATCCCATTGCTCACACCAGTGGAAGAGGCTGAAAACTGCTGCCAGGAGGACCCAGGTGACCCCCATGGTGACCATGACTTCCACGGTGGATGGACATCAGCACAGAGGATAAATCTACACATGAACTCATAACCTCCAGCTCCTTAAACCTTTACATTAGGACTTGCTGTGSCAAGTGGTGACCCTCAGCTCTTGTCATCTCCTTATTTCACAAGACCACCTTTAGCAGGGGCTTCCTGTGTTCCCTAACAGCTACTTAGAGCAGGAATGTCCTGCCCCAAAGCCTTCTCCTGCTGCAAGCTTCTCCCTTCTCCTGCAGCCCTGAGGCAGTGCCTGTGCTGTGGGCCTTGTTAACAGATTGACATTGGCTTCACTGCTGTTTCTCATGGTTTAAGGCCGATCACCAGCCCTGTGCAAAGCCACAGGGCTCAGGCACATGCAGAGCTGCAGGAGAGATCCAGAGGGGATTGCAAGCACCATTTCCCAGTCCTTCCCAGCTCTGGCACCAGGATGGAGCTGATAGCATTCCCACCAGTCTTGCTTTGCTCCTGGTGGCCACRAAGTGGAGAAGGCCTGAATGACCCAGTCCCTCCCCAGGAGCTCCCTGTCCTGGAAAGCTCCAATGCAGAGGCTGCACATGGTCCCCTCATCACGCCATTGCTCTTCCAACTCAAACCAGTTTTTCCTTGAGTGCAGCTTTGACCTTTCCCCAAGGAGCAGGAGAGCCAAATCCTGCTCCAGCAGGCTCATAGCCCATCTCCCCTCACCAGCTGTGGCCCAGCATCACTTCTGTTCCTTCCCTCTGGAATCCCTACAAGTCGCTCACAAGGTTTTGAAGCCCTGAGCTGGACACAAGGCTTCTCTCGTGCCTGGTAGGAGCACACAAGGCAGGACCACTCCCTGCCAGGTCTCACATGTGGCTCTCTTTATAATAAACACCCCAAATAAGTTTTTCTTTGCTGTCCGATCAGCCTTAGGCTGTGGTTTGTTCTGCCTTCACAACCCGGCCCCCAGTGCCGCTGCTTTCCCATCTCTTCTCCATTTCRTACCTGTGTGCCTCATTTTGCTCTCCTAAATGCCCCCAGAAGCCCTGGCTTTGAGAACTTGTAACTGCTCATTTCTGATCTTCATTCATTCAGGTCTCTTTTTGGATTCCTGCATAAAAGCTCTGGTCTCTCCCTGTCTCCAAGGGCCACAGGTACACCAGCTCGGTGTCTCATCCATCCAAGCATGGGAAGGCAAATGAAAGGGATTAAATGACCCAAATACGCCAGCAACATCTTGTATTGCAGCCCTTAAATTCCCCTCGTCTTTGAATGGCTGTTTCTGGTGGTTTCTGTTCCTGYCTCATGGGTAGATGCCCTCTTGGCATGTGGAAGCTGAGAATTCCAGGAACATGAGGACATTGAGGAGACTGATGAATGCCAAGACAAGATTTGGCTGACTCAGTGACATCTCCCATCCCTACCCTTCAAGCAGCTCCCAGCCAGAAACCAGCCAAGGTCACCCCAAAAACTCATCCCCCAAGAGGTGGGAACCAAACGCTCCTGCCACCAGCAGTGGCCACATTTGGGGCCACAAAACACCCGCCAGGACCCTGCTCCCTCACCCTGGGGAATGAAGCRGGGAGGGGGATTGTTTTACAGCAAAAACACACCCCTGGCTTAGAGTGGCTGTGGGTCAGAGTACCAGGATTGGAGTACTCGTTCCTGACAGYATCAGCCTGGGGGATAAAGTGGCTTTTCCTTGGCTTCCACAGGGCCAAGCCTTAGGGTGTAGCAGAGCATTTTGGCACATGGAGCCAACGGACGGCTCAGGAAGGGGCCGGGGAGCCCCCAGACATCCCCCAGGACAGCCGAGTGAGGAACCATCTCCTTTCACTTTTTATGAGATTGATATGCTTTGAAATTAGTAACCCTCCATTAGCTCTCCAAATAGCTCTGAATCATTAGGGTCAGTACGTCTGCACTCCTCAAAATGAGCTTTTACCTGAATTAGCATCTCAAAGAGGCAGGACTCCCTTCCCCGGTTTTAATTCCAGCATCGCGCCGCACATCAGGATGGTTTTGGTGGCCAATCCAAGCCCCGCATCCCAAATACATTCAGAGGAACCTGCTGGCTTGTTTAAAATGTTCTTTTTCCTTCCCATTCTTTGCTAAATGCCTATTATATTAATGTTTAAAATCCATTTAAGTTCATCATGGGTGGCTTTGTGAAAGGACAGCGGCTCCATCACTGTAATTAGATGATTTATTGCCCTCTCGTGGTGACACGCGCTAACTAGAGAAGCTGTGATTTAAATTGGATGATCCTTCCAAGAGTGTTTGAGTGAGAAATAAAGGGAGAATTATTAATACTATTAGAGAACAGYGGCATGTTCGTGCAAGGGATATACCGTGCTAGGAGAGGGATTAGCCAAAACTTGCTGTTTTTGCAGCTGAGTGCGGCTTTGCCCCRGTGTGGGACCAGCATCTCCCTCAGCCAGAGCTGTGAGCAGGCCAAGGTGCTGGCACAGCGATGGGCACGGTGTTAAAAACCAAGTGTTAGCCAATATCACTGGGTTTAGAATTGGAAACTGYGAGAAAACCACCCCCACAAGAGGAATCGTTGCTCCATCCCAGCCAAGTGTCCCATCTGCCCCGTAAATCGGGATATCTCTGTCCTCCCTCCTTTTCATGGGCTGCTGGCCACAGGAAAGAGTGAAGGAGGTTAAATCTTTTTTTTTCATTGAAATTTTGGTTCCTTTCTTCTTCCTGCTGATTGAAATACTTTAAGCACTACCTGGGTTGACAGACCCTCTTCCCTCGGAGCACGCRGCCCTCCTCATTCCCACTCTTGGGAGAACTGGATGACTCCCAGAGCTGTCCCACTGTAAGACAATTCACCACCAGTGTAAGTGAATCCACATGAACATTTCTCACCCATTCAATTAAAACACCAGGCAGGCCTGAGCTGCAATAATTTGGGATAGAAACCAAGTATAGACCTAGCCTGGAGCTGTTATTTAAAAGCCTGGGTTAATACAGTGTAAACCCATGAGCACATCCTCTTATGATGGGGCTTAAATCTTTTAAGAGTGGCTTATATCAATCTAGTTTAAGTCAATTCCTCACCGAGTTAAGCTAAATTGAAAGAAGCACTCAGACCCCAAACACAGAGCTGGTGTTACCTAATCCCTCTGCACACAGCCATGGCTTCGGCCAGCGCCTACTGGGAGGGGACAAGGCTCCAGGGAGCCTTGGCCAGGCCCCGGGGAGCACCAGGGCACAGAGTGTCACAGTTTGATCCCCACAGCTCCCTGCAAACGTGGCTGCCCCCTCTCAAAGGTCCCCTTTGCTGCAGAACCATGGTGTGGCCCTGTCCTCACAGAGGATGGGGGTCTCCAGGTCACCGTTCCTTCACGATGAGCTTCATCCCCAAATTAMAAACATCTGCTCGTCAAGTTTTGGAGAAAAACCTCTTTTTATGTTGGGTTTATCCAAACGGATGGGCAAAGATTTAAAAAATGGTTTCCTGGCAGGAGGTGCAAAGGAAGTTTCAGAAATGGTGGGTGGATGTCCTGTGACCACCAAATGTCTGTGTGCAGGTGAGGGCTTTAGAGTGGTGAAGGAAAAAATAAAGGAAAAAATCTTTTCTCCTACTTGGGACTAAGCCTGGAGGCCACAAACTGTTTCAATGCCCAACTGCATGATTTTTGCATGATTTTGGAGTCAGCTGGCTGGCAAAAGGCCCGGGAGCTCCCACCAGGAGCACCATGACCTGCACAGAGGTAAAATTAGTTGTGGCAGCTAAAGGAATTCCAGCCTAGATTTTGGGCACAGCCATTAGGAAGCTCCTTGGTTGGATCCCATTGGCTGTGGCCCATCAGCCCTGAATGTATCAGCACCCTTCATCTCTGCCTTCCTCACCCCCCAGGTGAGCAGCACTTTCCCAAAAGACAGAGGCCACCCCGAATGTTGTGACCTCCAAATTCTGCGTTTATTTGTGTCCAGCCACACAGATCCCGTGCCCTCTGCATCCTTCATGGAAATGTGAACTCACCAAAATCCCTTGGAAGGTCCTCAGGAGATTGGACGCCACTCTGAGGGTCTCTTTGGGAAGGACAAGAGCAGTTTTTAAATCCATTTCATATCCACCCACACTCATTTTGGAGAGTGATGATTGCAAATATAAAAAAAGTGGGAAAAAAATAAACCTTCTGCAGAAGTGATACAATGGAAGGAACCTGCCCTGAGCACCTCAACGAGTACTAAATAAATTAAAAGTTAATACAGGCAGCAACATTACTCAGATACAGAGATTAATGAAGATCTGACTTGAAAATAACTCCTTTCTCCATATGTAGATCTCCCATCCAGCCCATCATCCCAGCCACCAGCTAGTGGGAGGTGTCCCTGTGTTGCTGTTTTCCCCACTGATGAGTAGAGAAACAACACGAAGTCCAGGCTCAGGGATAGATGGACGTGCTTTAATGAATTCTCAGAAGGTTTTTATATGTTAGTTCACAAAGTGTATTAAGTGGCATAAGGTAATTGGTTTTTTGCCATCCACCCCCTAAGGGGATTGGTCAAGTTCTAAGACACCCATCTCTGAATGTTTTTCTAGTTAGARCCATAACAATHCTGCAAAACAACCYGCARCTGCAAGAAGTTTACAAAACTGTAACGTTGTTTTGTCTTRCTTGCATGGGAAAGACAGAACTCTCACAAAAATGCTGCAGAGAGCTGAAGAAATTCTCTGCTGGAGCTTTTTCAGCATCCATATCCCTGCCCATGGCAGGGGGTTGGAATGAGGTGTTCCTAAAGGTCCCTTCCCACCCAAATCATTCTAGGATTTTATGACACGATTCTACCCAAGAAATCATCTCTCCCTCCCTGGCAGATAAAGGGCAGGGGGGAGCAGCCCCAGCAGGACTGAAGTCCTGGCCGTGGTGAGTCGGAGGGTGTTTTTCCTGCAATTTTTAGGTGTGCACAGCCCAAAGGACCAACTAAAAGCATTCCAGGCTACCCCACATCTCTGCCCGGATGCTCCCATGATGCCTTAGGTTTTAACTTTCATATTTTTCAAATCCTGTACTGCTTAGTGTGTAACTCTGAAGTTTCTTGTGGCCTGTTAATTTCTGCTCTCTCATGCTAGGCAGACATAACAAAGCCTCTCCGGGCCTGCTCTCCAAGGACACCCAGACTGTCCTAGGCCCAAAAAGTATAAACCAAAGAGCCTCTAAGGGGGGCAAGTGAGGGGAATTACATCATTAAACTGAAGTTTTAATTGGAGAATTAACCCTGATATGCAAATGAACCAAACCTATAAAAGTGTGAAGAATTCGTGACCTGGGGTCCACCTTGGGGTCCATCTTGGCAGTGGCCTCTGGCTCCCCAGGGGTACCTTTGAAGGCCTTTCAAATAAATACCGACCTTTATTCCCTTACTCCTGTCCAGTCTCTGTTTCTAGGAGGCCTCTTAAGGCATCACCCACTGCTCGCATTTATCCATGAGGCTGGCACTTGGGGAAGGAGCATCCTCTACCCGCACTAACAACACCCCTTAAAGAAAGGGGAGGGGGGGTCATTATTTTTGCCTCAGCTCCCAAGATTTGCCCTCCGCGGTTCCTGCGGGGTGCAGGCCGTGCCCGGCGCTCCGGCCGTGGGCATTAGATGGCAGCAGCGCTCAGGGATGGAGAAGCCCGGCAGCCGCAGCCCCTCCGCCCCTTCCCCGCACCACCGAGGCCCGGGAACACCGGGAACAGCTTTGGGTCATCGCCGCAGAGCTGAGGGGTCTGCTCCGGCCGTGCAGCACAGGCAGGATCTCGGCGAAGGATAGGAAAGCGTTTTGGATTGGCAGCGTCGCCTGGATGCCTTACCCCGAACGGGTTGCTGGCCGTGGCCTCTGGAGTATCCTTTGGGTCAGGAATAGCAGGGCCGGAGGGACCAGGGCAGGGATTGTCCCCTGTGCTGGGCATGGAGGAGGCTCCTCCAGTCCTGGGGGCAGTTTTGGGCCACTCACAAGAAGGACATTGAGGGGCTGGAGCGTGTCCAGGGAAGGGAACGGAGCTGGGGAAGGGKCTGGAGCCCCAGGAGTGGCTGAGGGAGCTGGGAAAGGGGCTCAGCCTGGAGAAAAGGAGGCTCAGGGGGGACCTTGTGGCTCTGCAAAACTCCCTGACAGGAGGGGCAGCCAGGGGGAGTTGAGCTGTGCTCCCAGGGAACAGGGACAGGATGAGAGGAAACAGCCTCAAGTTGCACCAGGAGAGGTTTAGGTTGGATATGAGGGAAAAATTCATCACTGAAAGGGTGGCCAAGCATTGGAACAAGGTGTCCAGGACAGTGGTGGAGTAAAACAGGTCATTCCCATGAGCCAACCAGCCAGAAAAGGAAGGTGCTGAGAAGTCTCAGGCCTGAGCTAAGAAATCTCCTCGGCTTTTCAGCTTTGGAAGATGCTGTGGGTCCTTTCCCCAGGTCCAGGTGCTCAGCCCGTGGCAGAGGGTCTGTGACCACCAGCTCAGGGTGGCAGCAGGATGTGCAGCCCCTGCTCCATGAGGATCACCGGAGCGTGATCCCAGTGCTGGGAGCTGGCTTGGAGCTGCAATGCAGTCCCAGCCAAGGAGTGCCCTCAGCCCCAAACCCCTGGGCAGGAGCCAGAGAGCAGCTCTTGGATGGGTATTTTCACAAACAAACGTGTTTTCACCCCCATCTCTATGGCTTTGTGTCCATCAGGAAAAGATCATTACTTTGTAAAAAAATTGGAGAAGGGAAAAAGGCGCCTTGGCTGTTGCTGCAGCAAACTCATGGGTGCAGGAGGGGGCTTGCAGAGCACAGTATTTATTTTTTTTTATCTGACATATCCACTCTCGTTATCTTATCTGCCATCCTGATAAGGGCCCCAGAGAAAAACCCAGCGGAGAAATTAGAAATCACGGCCCACTTTATCAGGTCCGTGTGACAAACGCAGGGACAGGGAGCAGTGTGTCCTTTGGCCCCTCGGAGATAGGGGTGCCTGGAAACCACATGGCTGTTTCCAAAACAGGTCAGAGAGATGACGTGACTCTCAGTTTTATTTTTCCTGGTCCCACCTCTGCAAACACCCGGCGCACCCAAACTCCTGCAGGGAGCAGCAGGTTCAAGGCCTGGATGCCACAGGGTGCTGGGCCATGAAGTGAATCTAGAAAGTCTTTGCTACAGCAAAAAAAAAAAAAAAAAAAATCACTTTTTTTTTGGAGCTGGTTTTGCTCCAAGAGCCCAAGGAAAGATGCTGATCCTCAGTGTCTGCTGTATTACCATCAGAGAATCCCAGAAGGGGTTGGGTTGGAAGGGACCTTCAAAACCATCTGGTTCCAACCCCCTGCCGTGGGCAGAGACACCTTCCAAATCTCTCCTCTGCAAATGCAAAGCTCTCACAGCAAAAAAAAAAAAAACCAAAACCACAACAAACTGGAGATATGGCAGAGAAAACCACAGATGAGCTGACCCAGCCTCAAAACCTGGGAAGCAGCCCTGTCCCAGGCCAGGTTGGGGTGATGCCTTAAGAGGCCTGGTAGAAACAGAGACTAGACAGGAGTAAAGGAATAAAAGTATTTATTTGAAAGGCCTTCAAAGGTACCCCTGGGGAGCCAGAGGCCACTGCCAAGATGGACCCCAAGGTGGACCCCAGGTCACGAGTTCTTCACACTTTTATAGGTTTGGTTCATTTGCATATCAGGGTTAATTCTCCAATTAAAGCTTCAGTTAATGATGTAATTCCCCTCAGCTTGCCCCCCTTAGAGGCTCTTTGGTTTATACTTTTTGGGCCTAGGCCGGTCTGGGTGTCCTTGGAGAGCAGGCCCAGAGAGGCTTTGTTGTGTCTGCCCAGCACCAGAGAGCAGAAATTAACAGGCTATAGGAAACTTCAGAGTTACACACTGGGCAGTACAGGATTTGAAAAATATAAAAGTTAAAGCCTAAGGCATCAGGGGTCTGGCATCGCATGTCCCCCTCCACCCAAAGCTGCACCTTGCAGAGGGAAAAGCCAGCAGGCTGCAGAGAAGTCAGCCAGATCAATACTCACCAAATTTATATTAAAAAAAAAAAAAAAGAGAGAGAGAGAGAGAAGAGCTTGCTTATAACCTTGGGCTTGCCCTTTCTCCATCTGGCTGACGAGATTCTGCAGCCGGCCTGCCAAGGAGGAGTGGCAGGACGTGCCAGGCTCCATCCAGCGCCGTGCCCTCCCTGCTCGGGGGGATTTCGTGCCTTATCACATGTGCTCTGCAGCCCTTTCCACCGTCAGCGGGAGGAGCAGGAGGTCACATTCACAAATGTTGGGAAAAAAAAAATCCTTAATTACTCCCCCAAGGGCCGTTTCAGAGCTGCTGCCGGGCCAAAAGCGAGATTGAAAAGGTTCATTAAGGAAGTTGGCAGACAGATGTGCCCGAATCACGGAGTCACAATATGGTCCCTGACCTTAAAACAGGGAACCTGGCCGCCATGGAATGAAAGGAGGGGGTGGAAGAGCTTCAAACCAGCCCTTCTCCAGCAGGGAGGGAGCTGTAGAGAGGAAGATGCTGTCAAGAAACGTGGGTATTTTTTTCCCCAGCTGGGGATTTTTCTCTGTGCAACATTCGGCAGTGCCAAGAGAGGGCAGCCCAAGCCATCACATCACTGCCTGGCTTTTCCCAAGGCTGTGCACCRAGCTGTTAGGATGCTGGGAACGACCAGATTTTAAAAAAAAAAAAAAGTAAAAAAATTTAAAATTTGGGGGAAATGAGGAAAAAATTATTAAAAAATAAAACATAAAAAAAAAGAAGGGGGGAAAAAAAGGCAGTCAGAATAGTGGGAGAGAAAATACAGAGGGGAAGCCAAAAGGAGACACCAATTCTGGAGGGATGGAGAGGCTGATGCCGTAAAATTGCAAACTGCTTCTGGGCAAGAAAATTGTGAAAGGTGTGAGGTTAATCCATACCCCAATCCTGAGGAGCTCTGAGGGGGAATGTGGGATGCAGCGAGGTGCTCCCAGGATGCAGCACCTGCCCTTCACCCCCTGTGAGGAAGGTGAGCCTGAGGTGCTCAGGTTTTGTTTTCAGGATGTTACAGAGAAAAGAGAAGCTGGAAAAGTTTCCTATGCAGGCCATAAATGTGGTTTTTGTACTCACAGGAGCAGGTCTTGGCTCCCTCAGAGTGGGACAGGGGTTATCCATGCAGGTCATTGGGGTTTTGGTCTCCTCTAAGCCCCTTCCTTGTGGAAAGAGGCTGATTTGCACATTTACAGAATTTTTAATAACCAGTGCCCGGTCGTTGCACTGGATATTTTCCTTTCTGAAAGAGAACAAAACCACAAGTTCATTTGTTTTCCCTTCTCACAGTTCCCAACCCAATCTGGACACAGAGGATTTTGAAAGGGGGTTGGAACTGGATTTTCCTTTAGGTCACTTCCAACCCAAACCATTCCAAGATTCTATGACTCTAATCCAAGGAAGTGTTTGGAAATGGCACTGATGAGAATCCAGGGTGCTGGGGTGAGGATCTGCCCCCAGAAAATCTGAATTTTGCAGGGACAAAGTAAATTAACYAGGAAGAAAAAGAACTGCCCAGCAAATTCCCTCGCCATGTCRTGGCAATTTAAAGCAGCGTTAATGTTGATTTATTGATTAGGAAAGGTACTTACATTTATAAATCAGCAGGGGCTTGTCTGCAGTGCCAATAATGTAACACACCTGATGGCTCCAGGCCGGCGAGTCCCTTATCAGCACCTGAAATTCATCATGAGGGAAGGATGCAAACAGGAAAAAAACCAGGAAACTTTATTTTTCCTGCAAAAAATAAGCAGGCTAAACCTTCCAGCAAAGGCTGGGATGCTGTGCCGTGAGCCAACCACCCTGCAAAGAGCCAAGGAGTTAACCAGGCTGGGAATCAAAGAGGGGATCAGAGGGAGCAGCGGGGTCTCTGGCACGYCTGAGGCTCAGGGATCAACACCAACACCATAAATCCCTCAAATATCCCCAGAAGCCTAAGAAAGTTTCCCCAGGCATCCAGCTGAGCAGCTGGAAACAGGTGGTATTTCCCAGCAGGAAAGGTGGGAGCAAGGAGCGGGTCGCAGGGACAAGGGGTGATGGTTAGGGCTGGTGAATAAAGGCACAGAGGGTCTGTGAGTAAACTTGGGATGCCCTTCCCTAGATCCAGTGGGCTTCTGTGTGTGTTTCATGGCAGAATTTGGTTTCTGAAGGCATTAGGTCAGAGCTGCTCGGTGAAAAGATGCTTTTCAGTGAGCAGGAGCAGGGCTCGCTCTGGGCAGCTCGAAGCGCGACGCCAAGAGAAAAAAGGGTCAGGAGCCAAAAGGCTGAGAGATGCCAAAATCCTGGGACAGGCATCCCATGGGACAGAGCCTGCCATAGCTTTTTCCCAGGTCACTGCAGCTCCCTCTGCTTTGTGGCTTGTCCAGGAGATCCATCACTGGATCAGAGCAGGAGGAAAATCCCCTTGGAAGGCAAAAGCAAACCAACAACCTGCTCAAGACTCACTCTTCAGACAGGTGTGGGAATAAAGGTATTTTTCAGCATAGGCTGCATAAAGTAAATAATTTCCTATGAATCCAGCATGGCCCAGGTCAAACAGGCAGTGTAGAAAGGACATGCCTGACCAAGGAAATCCATATAATCTCCCCACAGTTTGGTCAAACTCTTCACCACATTTTCAAAGTAAGGAGGAAATCGAGCTTCTTGCACAAAATCTGCCCCTGGGATTATTCCAGGCTGGACCAGCCCAGAGAGGAGAGAAAAACAAGAAAGGACCAGACAATTTTCTCAGCCTGGACATCTGCCCTTTGCATCCTGTGGAGCTCCTGGATGGAGTCCCCATATGCTCTCATTCCCAAATACATCCCTGGAGGATAGGCTACCCTGTCTGCCCTGGGAAAAAAAAGGATGTTGTTTTCTCAGCAGACAAATCACCCACAAATTGTACAAGCCACAGTTACTAAATGATTAAAGCATCTGATCTCTGGAACACTGAGGATGAATATGGTTTGAAAAACAGGATATTTAGGCAGGGGGAGAGGACTCCTCCAGCATCCCTCTGGGGGCTGGGCCACAGGAGCCCTACAGAGGAGCCCCAGATAAGTAAGACATCATTAATAAATCAATGACAGGGAAATGAAAATGGAAGTAGATGAATCAGCGAGCTGATGGGGTCACAGATGAAAAATAGCGCATCTGCTGCCGCTTTCAGTACATTAACAAATAAGGCCAGTGGCTCAGACACGCTAATGCTCGGAATAATGAAGCTTCAAGACCGATTAGAGCATAAATCACTTTTTTAAAGCGTGGCCAGGCCCTCCCCGGCCATCGGGAGACAACATTTGCCGTATCCCACGAGCTTCCCGGCAGTGCCACCGCCCTGCCCCGCTCCCGGTGGCTGTGGGGCTGATTCCGGAGCCACCCTTGATCCACGTGTTCCATCCACAGCCAGGGAATGCCCGTGCCCTCCACACCGGCTGGATGGGACCCAACACCCGCCCCTCTTCCTTCCCCGCTCGCACCCCTTGGGGKGTTTATTTGGACAAGGGAGGGCACCGAGTGCAGGCTGCTCCGTGTTATCAACTTGGATTTTGGGAGGGAAGGCGAAGCAGCTTTTCCCTGGTGCTTCAAAACGAGCTGGGAGCATCCCCCRCCTTACCTCGCAGGGCTTCCCTAAGGACCTTGGGCTTGGGTGCAGGGACACAGGGGTGGGACACGGGGGCATCCGCAGCACTCCTCACACGTGGCAGGCTGCCACTGAGCAGCCACAGCTCGCCAATTCCTGCGTTTGTTACCCTTCTCCCCGTCCCTGTGTCCCCGTCTCCCCGCCATCGATCACGGTGACGCAGCCCAGYGCGGCGCCCGGGAGGCTCCCGCTCATCCATCAGCTCCAAAACCAGCCGAAAACCACCCTCCCGAGGGCGTTTTGGGGACAAAAACACGGAGCCACCGCACACCCCACAACCCACACCCCATGGATGTGTCCAGGGGGTCTCCCCTCCTGGCTGCTCCCCGATTTCCCCCTGCACATCCCCACCTCCTCCGTCCCCTTCCCTGGACACCGCGGTCACTCTCACGCAGACGAGGAGATCCATAAGCTAATCAAGCCCCTTCCCCTCCGGGCTTCATGGGGAGACAGATCGTTATTGGTGTTGCTATTTTTAAATGCCCGAGAAGTGCCTGGATCTTCCCGCAATGGGGTCGTCTGCATCCCCGGGACCCACAACCGGGGAGGGAAAGASAGGCACAGCCTGTCCGTGGAAATGCAGCACCCAAAATATCCATGGGAAGAGGCAGTTCTTCAGCCCCCCTGGAGAACTCGCCTGGAAGGGAAAAGAGGGGGGAAAGAGAAAAAGAGAAGCCCCAGCTGCTGGGATGGGGATTAGGGCACATGGGGCACTGAGCTGCAGCACCCTCCATCCCGGCTGGGAATACTCTGGGGCTGACCCTGGGCTCATCCTGACACTGAGCTCCTCCTCTCAGCCCCGAAACAACATCCCCCCCCAAATTATTGTCGTGGCCACACCGCCTGCCTGCAAAACCCAGAGCGACCGGAGCGTGCTCCTCCAGCCTCGTTAAATCGCGTTGAAATGAGGGCAGGCCCCGGCTCGGGGGTCGGGGCTCCGCAGCCGCGCTCCGGGATTATTGTAGGACAAGATTACGGAGCCATCACAGTCCCGTACCCGTGGTTTATGCACAAATGCTCTGAATGGCAGCTCCTGGTCCTACCAGCAAGCACGATTCCACGGGCTGATTGCTGCCTGTGGAAAGCCAGCGGGAATTCTCGGTTGGCAGGGAAGGCTGGCAGGGCCTCTGTCGCTGCCAGATGGCGACGGGAGGGTGCTGGGCTGGGGGCTTGCAAGGGGATGGTGTCAGATGAGGCAGAGGCCAAGAGCTGCTGGGGGATATCAGGGAGTCTCTGATCCCTAAGGAAGAGCTTTGCTCTGGCTGTTACATCCTCTGTTTATTCTAGTGGCAGCTCCCGGTGCTGGTGTTCCCATTAAAAGGCAAAGGACCAGCCAGGCACATCTCTTCATTAGGAAGAACATCATGGAAGAGCCTGCTCGGGTTGTGATTACCTGTTTGCAAGTGATATTAATCACTGAATCAAAAACTAATTATGTGGTTCACCAGTTTTCCCTTTTCCTTCCACAGCTCCGCTGTGAAACCCCCGGACTTGACAAACAGGGAGCCACAATCTGCCACTGCTGTGACACAAAATGCCTCCTCCTTCCAAAAAGGGAAGGACCAAGGGATTTAGGACAAGCCTGGAGGAGCCGTGGGAGCATTCCAGGGTTTGTATGTCAAACACAAACCTCTCTGTGATGACTGGGACATGATGGGAAGTGTTTTAAAATGCATATTCTGACCTAAAAAGAGCTCCTTGGGTGTGCTTTCTAAAAAATGTCCATCCTTGGAGTCCAAAGGACCCCTCTGTTTTCCTGGAGTGGCAGGGCAGGTGCTCCCAAAGGAGCTGGGGGCTGCTAGAGGAGAGCCCCAGCAAAGGAACAGAAAGGGAAAAATGGGAGTGAAAAATGAGAAAAGGAAAAGGGGAAAATAGGAAGGAGGAGGGTAAAGGGGAGGAGGAGAAGGAGAAGGAGAAGGAGAAGGAGAAGGAGAAGGAGAAAAGGAGAAAAGGAGAAGGAGAAAAGTAGAAAAGGAGAAGGGGAGAAGGGGAGAAAAGGAAAAGAGGAAGGGGAAGGGGAAGGAGAAGGGGAAGAGGAAGGAGAAAGGGAAGGAGAAAAGCAAAAGGAAAAAGAAAAGGAAAAGGGGAAAAAAGGAAGGCTCAAACATTTTGCAATCCTGGAAGTAAGGCAAGGGTGGGAGCAGCCACAGGAACCGCTGGGGCCCAGCAGGGTCTGTGCACCTCGAGTCACCTCTGAGCACTCACCGAGGAGCAAGCCCAGAGYGGCGCTGATTAAGTGGGTTAATTCCCATCCCTAAATGATTATTTTATCACAGCAGCAGCAGCAGCAGCAGCAGCAGCATTCCATGGCAAGGCACAGGCCCTGCCTCCGCCGGCTGCTCCCCAGCCTGCCGACAGCCTTCCCCCGAAGAGCTCCAATCTAGGTCAGAGCCACGCTTTGTACGTCTTTCAATATTAAACAAAACTGAGGCGCTGCGAATAACCCATCTGCAGGGGGGTGGGGGTGGCTCCTGCTCCCATCCRTCAGCTCGGTGGGAAAGGCAGCCTGGAAAAAATATGGAGAAAAGGCTGTAGTGCTAGCAGGGGTCTCAAACCTGGCAGAACCCGGAGCAGTGACGATCTGCCCTGCGAATATTTGATATATTAGAATTGTTAAAGTTGGAAAACACCTCTAAGAYTGAGCCCARCYGTTCCCCCAGCACTGCCAAGCCCACCCCTAACCCATGTCCCCAAGTGCCACATCCACATGGCTTTTAAATCCCTCCAGGGATGCTGATTTAATTTTCCTCAACCTGGTTCCACATGACGRTGGTTTTGTGGCTGGGAAAAGCCAAGAGTTCATTTTCTGCTTGASCTCCATGGACTGAACGAGGGGCAGAACCACCTCCCCAGGCAAAACTTTCCCCACTGGCACAAGAGTGGTGGTTTGGGCGCTGCCAAACCTCCAGGGATCACAGGCAGGATGGAGTCCCGGAGCACACAGGATTTTGGGAGCATTGACCACGGGGAAAAGCAGCAGTTCCCTGTTTCCCTGAGCAGTGGCTCTGGAATTGCYGTGGAAGGGCTGCTGCTGAGCGTGGTTGGCATCCCCAAGGTCCGGCTGCCGCCCGGCTTTGCCGCTCCGTGCCCATTCCCTCCCATTCCAGCACCTGTCCAAAGGGGTTCCAGACCCGATAAATCCAGCCTCAATTTAGTGCCTGCTACACTCTGCAGGGAGAAGGACGCTCCTGTCCAGGAAAATGCACTGGCTGGTTTTCATCCTTTTGATTTATGGAGCTCGTGGTTTAAGAGATGTTCCTCTCCTCTCCAAACGGAGCGGCGCTGACAGCTCCATCCATCACCCGGCCTGTCAGGAGCCCAGTGCTTTAAATAAGCTATTAAAGTGAGATCTAGCTGGTTAACAGTCATAACAGAGCAGGAATCTGAGAGTTTACTTACGTCAGTGCCTGGTGAAATTAATTTCCTTTTAATGACCGGGCACCGGAGGGAGAGATCACTCCAGGCTGGGAGATGCAGAGATATCCCTGACACGGCGGTGGCGGCAGCATCRGCCATAAAGCACCTTCCTGTGCTTGCTCTGGAGGGAGAATCTGTTTTCATACTCTGGTAAAGGCTGATTAACAGCCTCAAACACCCACGGTGCTGGGCTGGGAGAGGGAAGTGGTGATGGCTTTCGCTGTCATCCCCTCCGTGACCTAGGATGAGACACAGGTACACACTGAAATGGGACATGTGCAACTGACCAGCTTTAAATATCTTCTCTGACGGATCAACATCACCTATTTGGCTTTTTCCTTCCCTAAAATAGATGTTCATTTCTTATAAAATAATTGTTGCCGCCGGCGTTGAAGATGAAAGGTTTTTTTTGCACGATTAACCCCTGAACTTGCCTCTTGAAACTCCAGTGTTAAAACAATCAGTGCTGTTATYCAGAGTTTACTGAGTATGTACAGCTGAAGAAAGAAACACGATCTAAAACTGAAATTTAACGTAGGAACTGTAATTATCCAAAAGGAAGTCTATTACTCCAGGATAAAACTGTCCAAACAATGATGGGAGCTCCTACAAATCACGCAGAAGATCARTAAAGCTAATTCTACRTCATAGCTTGAGAATTTAGAAACTGTATTTTGACCTTAATTTATGATGCAGCCATTCAAAACATATTTTAAAATTGGGCTTTAGTGCTTCTCCTTCATTAAAAATTAAACTGTTCCTGCTGGGTTGGGACCACAGGAGGGCCAAGTGCTGCTGTGCTCTGCCCAGCAAAGCCCATCCCACCCCAAAAGGCCCACCAAAACAACCTGCTTTGCCTTTTTGGTGTTTTTTACCCCAAAGTGGCCGCTCACCATTCATTCCCAGCCATTAAAACGTTGCTTTTCAGCAGCTGAGACGCTCGCTTGCTGCTCATTTAATTCCTTCAGAGCAGCAAAGTCCCTTCCAAGCTGGTCCTTTTGGCCACAGCTACRTTGGGATGTTGGGATAGGGATGCAAAAGTGATGATGAATTCCCAATCCCCCCCACAAAGGTTTTGTTCCACAGGCACAGACTCACAAAAGCTCTTGTGGAGATTTTGGAATCCTCAGGTGAATATCAGGCTCTGCAGCCTCCATTCCCAGGGGCTCCAGGAGAGCTGGAGAGGGAATTGGGACAAGGGATGGAGGGACAGGACACATGGAATGGCTTCCCACTGCCAGAGGGCAGGGATGGATGGGATATTGGGAAGGAATTCTTCCCTGYGAGGGTGGGGAGGCCYTGGCACAGGGTGCCCASAGMAGCTGTGGCTGCCCCATCCCTGGAAGTGTCCAAGGTTGGACAGGGCTTGGAGCAACCTGGGATAGGGGAAGGTGTCCCTGTCCATTGCAGGGCATGGAATGAGACGGGCTTTGAGGTCTCTTCCAACCCAAACAGTATCATAAAAATAAAAATAAAAAGTAAAAATAAAAATAAAAAGTAAAAGTAAAAATAAAAAGTAAAAGTAAAAATAAAAATAAAAAAGTAAAAGTAAAAATAAAAATAAAAATAAAAATAAATTGGTAATAATAATAATTATGGTAATAATAATAATTATGATAATAATAATGATTATGATAATAATAATAATAAAGGAGACAACATGAGGGCAAACAGCTCCTCCTGGGCAGAGAGATGGGGCCAAGTGAGGGGTCATGGGCACAGTGGGGAGCAGGTTGGGCACCGAGGGAAGCTCAGGCAGACAGTGATGAATGGGCAGGGGGATGAAAAGACACAGCCRTATTTATTACCACTGGTCATTTCTGACAGCAGAATGTTAATAAGAATACTAATAGTCAATATTTCTTCGGGAGAGGCTCCATCCATTTTTAGCAGCTTGCTGCTCCCGGCAGATGAGTTTCTCATGGGYTGTTCCTTGTGGCTGCCGACACGATGTGATGAAATCTGAGCTCCTCAAGCTACAGCACAGAGCAGTGGCACGACTCTATTGGGCTTTCAAAAATCCAATTTTACTGTGTCCAATATTGTGAGTTGATTAAACCTGATTTGAATCGACAAACGTCCGGGAGGGTGGGTGGTAGCTCGCTCTGAAAGAAGGGAGAGAGTTTAATAAACAGGCTTGRGAGATAAAAATCTGCTTTTATTCCAATAAAACTCCCGTGTCAGAAAGCTGATGGTAGCGTGAAGGGTAASAGAGAGAGAGAGAATTAAAAAAAAAGACATCTCCAAGCCAGTGAAGACTCAAAGATACTGAGAGTACAGGAGATGAAAATGGAAAATCAGCCAGGAAGGCAGGATCTGGGTGCAGGACTCGTGGGCAGAGTTTGGGGACAAGGTGCAGAGCTGGGGTTGCCGCAGGGAATCCCCACCAGCACTAAAAGCAGCGCACCAGGATTTCAGTGTGGTCAGGGAAAAGGTTAATCCTGGGAGAGAACAGCCTCTGTTGAGTTTAAGGTGAGCTCAGCCTCTCTCCCCACCTGCAAAAGCCCAGCTGGGCTCACAAACGCGCTGCTGCTTTGGTGTGAGGGGCTGGAGCACAGGACCCAGGGCACTGCCAGTGCTGGAGAGGGGCCTGGCACGGCCAGAGGGAAACGCAGGTGCCCTCTGCTCCTGTCCTGCACCTCCAGCCAGCGTTGCTCAGGGCTGGGATGCAGCTCCTGGGGTGCTAAGCATCAAATCCCATCCCCAAAACTCAGTTCATCTCTGCCCTCCTCCCCAGTGCAGCTGTCTGGCAGCAGAAAATTGTGCTTTTCCCCTGGATGTGCCCTCCCTGACCCCAGGAGGGGAAGGGGTGTCCAGCCATCCCTCATGGCATTCCCTGTGCCCCTGCAGCAGCCCTAAAAGCCTTCRGTCCTGCAGGTTAAACTGCTTGATCCGGGAACATCCCCAGCTGGCTCCTGCCTTAACATTTGTGCTCCCTCTCCCATAAATCCAGAAATCCTTCACCGCTCACAGCCCTGCCTGAATATTCACGGGCAGCAGTCGGAGCGCGATARATTCCCGCATCCCTCTCCGTAGCAGCCACATATAAACCCTTCCTCCATGATTTAGGGCAAGGTGGGAGGGATTGAACACAAATTGAGCACCCTGAGGCRGATCCTCTTTCCACAGCTCCCCAAAACCTGCCGGGTCCAGGCGAGCTCCTGCTCAGCATCACCTCCAGGATGGGATGTCAACAATGTCAACAGGGCTGAATCCATGGAAAACTGTTCCTGGAGATGGGGAAGGAGCAGATCAGAGCCCCAGCTCCTGCCAGAGCCTGGCACTGACTGGGTTTTACTGCCCTGCAGGAATATATTGTCCTGTCCTTCGCAGCCGCCGGGGTCCTTATTATTCCGCAGGCATCCGTGTGCCGGTGGCTCTCTCCCAGGCAGCTCAAGATCACAGCCAGGGCTGCTCCAGACGGTTGCTGTGGCTTTTTTCACGAGGAGAGTGTTGTCAGAACCTCCAGGCTTTTTGCAAAAGGTTTAAAAGGGTTTTGCAGCCAGGGAGTGAGGACATAATCTGCTGTTCCCAGTCATCCCAGAGAGACGATGGGCGGGCACTGAACCGGGCTCCGAGAGGATGCTCCTGGCTCTTGGGACAGACTGCAACCAGTGGATCCCTTCAGGCCACCAAAACCTTGGCTTTCCTCACATTTCTCTGCCTTGGCATCTGGTTTGATCAAAGAGGAGGGATTTGGCCACGTCCTGCCCCACGATCTGGGCATCCCACCCAGGTCCCCCCCACATTTCACAGAACCACAGGATCACTCAGGTTGGAAAAGACCTCCAGGCTCGTCGACTTCAACCTTGACCACACAAACTCGGTGGGTGCACGGAGGTCCTGTCCCCTCGGTGCCAGGCAGAGAGGCACATCTGGCCCACCCAGTGATCCCAGTCCATCCCAGCCTGGTGCTTGCAATCCCACCTCTGCCCAAAGTTTAATTCAACAGGAACAGTAAGGACCTTGCATCGACCACAAAAACTCTTCCYTGTGAGGGTGGGGAGTCCCTGGCACAGAGAAGCTGTGGCTGCCCCTGGATCCCTGGAAGTGTCCAAGGCCAGGTTGGACAGGGCTTGGAGCACCCTGGAATAGTGGAAGGTGTCCCTGCCCATGGCAGGGGGTGGAATGAGATGAACTTTAAGGTCCCTTCCAACCCAAACCCTAAACTCTGAGTTCAGAGAGATGCAATCAGTACAAGCACTTTTTATTGCCCCCTCCCCACCTTCCCCCTTGGCTGGACAGACTCCAGGCCACAGAGCCAGATGGATGCATCAACACCTGGGGAAGGAGATTACAGACACAGGCTCCTCCCAGCCTCACACTTGTTTTATTGCCCTCGTGGTTATCATAACCTAAATGTCCCTCCTTTTCCATCCTCCCCCGCCCATTTCCCTCAGCATCATATTTTCCCTCCATCAATTCCAGCTCTCTCCTCTTCTGCCACGAAGCCAGGAGTGTTTCCAAAGCCCTCAGCTCAGGAGTTTGCCCTGAACAGGTTTGATGTGCACAATATCCATGTGTATCTCACTGCAACACATCCAACCCGTCCAGGCACAAATCCACCCGTGCCCAGGGCTCTGGGCACCCACCCCAATAGAAAACAGGAGAAATTATTGCCAGGAGCTTAAACCCACAGCCCTGGAAGGGTTAAATGTCCCTGTGCCAACCCTCCCTGTCCCTTTGGTGCCGGGGGTCTCTGAGTTACAGGATAAACATGGATGGGCCACAGGAAAATCCCACTTTGGTTCATGCTTCACTAAAGCATCTCTGAATTCACCAGGCTGCCCTGAGGCACTGGACAAGGAAATCCACCCCCAAAACCCAGCACAGGTGTGCAACAGCTCCAGATCTTTGTGTGGTTTCGAAGCACTTTCAGAATAAAACCATTCAATGCCYATCTCCAGGGCAAACAATCAGCAAAGGGCATTTTCGACCCCACTTTTCAAACTAGCCAAGCTTTCCTTGGTGGGGCACAGCTGAGGGATGTAAATCTCAAAACTTCCCTCTGCTGTTTTCTACAAGATGAGGCTTGAGCAAAACTTTTGATTTCTCAGGGATAAAGTTACGTGTTGGAATAATTTTGCTGCTTTATGTGTTACATTTTGGTGGGTCCATAATCAAATCCCTGGCAGGGAAGGGGAAAATTAAATTAATCCCCCCAGATTTTGACCACAAATGCTTCAGGGCTCAGATTTTTCACCTCATCTGAGAGCCAGCCCCTGTCCAAACACATCAGGTTTTCCTGGGAAAGCTGCATCTTTACACACACCAGCGAGCCAACAGCCCCCGGTCCCTCGCAGMGATCCCAAATCCCTGCAGAAAACACAGGATTTTTTTTTGTCTGGCAGGGAGGATAAAGAGGGAAATGACAGAATTAGCAACTCTTCTGGCAAGAAGGAGCTGTGTTTTTTTGAGGAACCAAACAGCATCCCTGGCTCCAGCACGGGCACGGGACACTCTGCCTGCAGCCAAAATCCYTGCCCTGATAAGCAGCATCCCCTCTYTCYCCCACATCCCTTTTTCCCCCAGCATCCCCCTCTTTGCCGAGCCCCATCTGCACAGAAGGTCACTCAGTTCGTATTTTTTTGTTGTTTATTCCCTTATTCCATTTTCCTGTCCCCAACTCCCTCAGCATTTTTGAGCCAAACCAAAGCCCCGCTATAGGTTGGGTTATGTTTTTTAATTACTCATAATTAAGTGATTCTTGGCAGGGAGGATCATGGAAAGAGCGTTATCCCACAGACAGGAATTCAGCTAGGAATTTCCTCTTAGCCTCCTAACCCTAAATACATCTGGAAAAACGTATAATCCCTTTATTGCAGCAGAACTTCCCTGGGAATAGAGCCCTCGTGCAGCACCCCAGGACCTTTTATCACAAAACCAACAGCAAGGCCTCGAGCTGCACCTTTGGCTCATTATTTGCTCAGCTCCACTTTTTCTCCTGCCAAAATCACCAGGAAAACCCCTCCAGATCATTTTTGGGARGGGGGTTTGAGCAACCTGGGYTAGGGAAGGTGTCCCTGCCCATGGCAGGGGGTTTGGAAGGAGCYGGGCTTTAAGGTCCTTTCCATCCCAAACCATTCTGTGATYCCATGATATTTTCCAGTGTGTTGGCTGGTGCCAGGCAGAGAGAGCCTCACCTGTGCCCACACAGTGCTGAAAACTGCAGGACTGAACATCTGCCGAGAGCTCCGTGGGTTTGGCCACTGCTTCCATCGAGCCGATGCTCTCCCATGAGTTACAGCCTGGCTGTGGGGGCAAAGTGGCTTTGGAGAGGGGAGGAAAGCAGGAAATCCCTGATGGAAATAACTGGTGCATCCCTTCCTGCCCGGGGCGAGGGGATCTGCAGGGCTGGGGGTGCCCAGCTTGGGGCTGAGTGTTGCTTACGGGCACTGAGGTGGCTCTGGCCAAGCTTTGATTCTCGGAGGTTCCTGCAGAGTCTCACGGTGCCAGGTCTGGGGATTCCCACCTGCAGCTTAAAGCTGATGGATTCCCACGGCAAACACCACACACGTGGATAAATCCCACAGCTGTGTCCCACAGGACACGTGCCAGACTCAAAAACTGGAGATACACAAGGAAACAGGGAAATCCAGCCAGTTCATCAATAATCTCCTTCAGTCCTGCCTTTTTATTAAGCTCTGCCTGCAGTCTTGAGTCTCCAAAGCACCAAATAATCTGGAATAAGGAGCAGCATCCTTCCCCCATCAGGCTGGATGGGGCTTGGAGCAACCTGTTGTGGTGGGAAATGTCCCTGCCCATGGCTGGGGGTGGGAAATAAATGACCTTGAAGGGACCTTCCAACCCAAACCATTCTGGGATTCTGATTCCCCCACTCTGCAAAGGGGAAATGAACCCCAAATTGCTATTTCCTCACATCTCACAGCATTTTAGGAAGACCATGTGAGTCTCCTGAGGCAGATAAGGATGCAGGAGGCTAAACCAGCCCCAGTTCCCTTTCCAGTCTCAGGACCATAATCCAAAATGCTCAGAGGAGGAGGTTTCCTAAGGTGGGCTGCTTCCCAAACCCTCAGCACCTCTGGGTGGGGAGAGGTTGCCCAGAGAAGTTGTGGATGTCTCATCCTTGGAAGTGTCCACGGCCAGGTTGGATGGGGCTTGGAGCAACCTGGGAGAGTGGAATTGGATGATCTTTAAAGTCCCTTCCAACCCAAAGCATTCCATGATTCCATGATTCAAACCTCACCCCCAAAACTAAAGGAACTGAGTTCACACAACTCCATCACCCTGAGCTGCTTTGAGCTCGTCACACACTGGAGTTTAGCACCACTTTCCCAAATAAGCTCAAGGAAAAGCCTGTATCCAGGACTGTCAGCTCTAAATATTCATAAGTCATGAGGCTGCCTTCAAAGTCGGCAGATTTTTTAAAAAATCTCACTCATACATTGCTATTATTCAAAATTGTCTTAATTTTTTTTTTAATGTTCTATATTTGGCTTTCTTTTGATGTGCATTCTCTTTGGGGTTGTGTTTCCCCCTGCAACCATGTGGGCTTTAAAAAATGAAAAATAAAAGACAGCTGCAATTCTGATACATTCACACAGCTCTAGATGTTAATCCTTAAAACAAAGCAGATAGGAGAGGAAAAAAAAAGCCATCAGGATGATGCCACAATAGCTGGTGGGGAGCTCCAGGAATCTCCCCCCACATCCAAAATCCTGCCTGGAATCCGGGGTGCTTTGGGGATCCATGTCCTGTGCTCAAGAGCAGGGACAGAGACCAAGGTGGGGCGTGTGCCAGGCACCTTTTTGTTCTGCCAGATTCGGGTTTGCTAGAAAATCAGGAGCTGGCCATAAACCTGCAGGTAAAATCCTAGAAAAAACCTCTTTGAGCTGACAGGGATGAATCGGTATCCCAGGAACTGAATACCAGGGACAGGGAGAATCCCCATTTCCTACAGCAGCATCCTCCACCCAGGATGAGAAAAAGAAAAGCCGCTCTGATCCCTGCTCCCTTTGCTGAGGGAATTAAAGGAAATCCCCGCGCATCCCTGACGAGCATCGCCGGGGAACACAGCAGTGCCCCGCTCCCGCCGCATCCGCCTCTCCATCCCCAAATCTGAGCTCATCCCGGCCGCCGTGCCAGGTGTCTGCCTCACCCGCACAGCAAAACACTTCGCATAATCCGATTAAATAAATGGATGAGTTTCCTGGCACGGCACGGGCCGGCGGGAGGAGCCGGCTCATCACCAGGGAATAAAAACCTCCGGGACTTTGATGGCTCCTGGTGGATTCTCCAAGGAGAGGCTTTACCTTGTAAATCCTGGAGTACAGAGTTTGGTGTTACTGCTGGGGAAAGGGGAAAAAATGGAGAGGACAGAGGAGAGAGGAGAGAGAAGAGGGAAGAGGGAGAAGAGAGAAGAGAGAAGAGAGAGAAGAGAGAAGAGAGAGAAGAGAGAAGAGAGAGAAGAGAGGAGAGAAGAGAGAAGAGAGAGAAGAGAGAAGAGAGAGAAGAGAGGAGAGAAGAGAGAAGAGAAAAGCAAATGTTGGGTGCAGATTGAGAAACCTCCCAGAGCCAACGCAGGGCTGTTTATGACGTCTAATTAATTGTGGATAGTAGGGAAGTCCTGGAAAATTAGAAGGATGGTTTAGTGTGAATCCAGGATCAAATAAGGCAAAAGGAATGACCCACCAGATGGTGGCTACTTCCCACCAGATGTCTGTCCCAGGTGGAAAACCACAGGTATTTTTCCAGGATTCAGCCCAAATGATAAGGAAATGCAAAAACAACTGGTCCCATTGCGAGGATGTGCAGGAATAACCACCAAACATGAGTGTTCTCCTTCCTCATGAGCTAATGCTTGGCTTTACCAACAGCAGGGAACTCCAGAGAGGAATTCCAGGAGGATTTGGGATTGAAAAGCCCTGACATTGGAAAGCAGAGCTGCAAAATTGTTAAGACTCAAGGATCTTAGAGATGTTTTCTAACCTCAGCAATTCCGTGAGGGAACGGGGCTGATGGCAGGAGGGGGAATTTGGCCTCTGGGGAGGATTCCAGCCCCATTAGGTGGGGGTCTGCAGCCAGGGGAGCCTCAATCCCACCAGGTTCAGCTCAGCTCAGCAAAACCAGCAACTCCCATCACCTCCCAGCTGTGGTGTGGGAACAGGGGGGTTGCAAGGGTGGGGTGTGGCCTCACACCACAGTGTCCCACTGAGGAACTCAGCAGGAAAGCCACACGCCCAGACCCAGTAAGGGAACCTGAAAAGGCACAGGAAAAGCACCAAAAGGGTCTGAAGGGCAGAGAAAAAGCCGTGTGGAAAGGACCATAAGGATCTCATCCTGCTGAAGGGAAAGAAGATTGGCAGTGGCTTGGCTGTGTTCGTGGGGAGACACAGGCACAGCCCAGARGAGCTGTGGCTGCCCCTGGATCCCTGGAAGTGTCCAAGGCCAGGCTGGATGGGGCTTGGAGCACCCTGGGATAGTGGAAGGTGTCCCTGCCCATGGCAGGGGGTTGGAATGGGATGGGCTTTAAAATCCCTTCCAACCCAAACCATTCTGTGAACTTCCAATCCCTCATTTTCCTTCACCTGCCAGCACTAATTAACGCACTCATTTACYCAGGGCAGTTAATGAGACACACTAGCAACACACTCCTGAGGAGTGAGAAGCAGGAGGCAACTCAAACCTGTGCATAATCCTACAGTGATTCTCTGTCAACAGGAACAAAAACACAGCAGAAACTGCTGATTCCAGTGGAAAAAAAACCCCACASTGACACCTCAGCTTCTGGGAGACACGAGCTGCCCCTGAGAGCTCAGCCCTCATCCCATCCCTGCTGAAAGAAGATTTTAAACAAACCCCAGGGCTGGGAGCTCTTATTTAGTGCTGCAGGATGCTCTGCAGGTCAGGGTCCCAAAGGAAACCTGTGCTTAGGGCAGGGCTCCAACGTGAGCCGTGGGCTGCAGCATCCATCAGATGCTTTGCTCCCCCATTGTGGATTTATTTCCTTGCAACCCAAGATGTTTGGGTTCTTCCAGAGAAATCCCTCGGTGTGAGCGTGTCACCAGTTCAGAAGGGCAGGACCTTGCTCATGGAGACATTGATGATGCTTTTTTCCCCTCAGGCTAAACACAGCCAAGCTTCACAGAACTGCCAAAGCCCCAGTTTCCAACAACTTCCCTTAAAAAAAGGCAGGCCCAGAGCAGTGAAGAGCAGCAGCTCCATCCCCCCCTGCAGCAGGRCACGGGCTCAGTGGGCTGAGCTGGGGCCGGGGCTCTCTCTCTGCCCAGGCTCCTGTTTATCCATTGCAGACCTTGAATACAAAATATGCCAAATTCTCCATATCTGCAGTGTCTGGGTTCTGCTCCCAGCCAGTCTGGCACCCTGAGTCACTTGAAAAGACTTTGGGCTTTCAAGGGAATTTCTGGAGTGTTTGTTGGCACTCGTGATGTCTCCARTAACCAGAACCACTGGGGAGCCATTGAACCCCTGCATTTTTCTGCAAATGCCACCTTAAGCGTGTTTTGGGTATTTTAATTGATTTTGTTCTTTGAGATAAAGGTAAAAGTGCTGTGAGTTGCTGCAGAACAAACCGCTCCCAACACTTGTGTTTGGAACATGATGGAGGAGGGATGATGCTCACTGTGGAATTTACTCACACCAAACTGGTGGAAGTTTTCTGAGTTGGGAAAACTTTATCCAGATCCGAGGTTTTTCTATTTAAAGCAATCTGCATCAGTGGAGCTTTGAATTTTTGAGCAAAGACCAATAAAAATTACCTTCTCTGGGAGCTGGATGGGATCATTTTTAGGACGAAGACAACAAGTTGCTCCTTGGAATCCAACACGCTGACACTGATGCTGTAGACCCTGCCCATTGACTGGGGGCTTTGAATTATTTAAATGTAAATAGGAACCTCCTCTTCCTCAGCCTGAAAATCCTATCCAAGTGAAGAAAAAAGAGGTTTGGATATTTGTGTGCTTCCATGTGCTGGAAATCTCAGTCCTTAAGTGGGACACAACGGACCTGAGCTGGATTCTGCGTGGACACATCAAACCTGGAGTCTCTCAGGTTCAGGTTCTTGCTGCTCCACACGTGTCCAAGTCCTTTCTGCACTCACTGGGAACGTCCTTGCCTGAGGAATGTCACAGTGGGAAGGACAGGAGCTCACTGTCCCCACTCACCGCCCACGAGCTCGGGATCCTGTGGATCACCACGGTGAGCACCAACATCTGTCCCACACGTGTGCTGGGGAGGAAAGATTTCCCCTGGTACTCCAGGGACTGCCTGGAAAACTCGCTGTTCCCTGCACTGGAGGCTCCTGGCTGTCTAGACACGCTCAGTTACAGGCACTCAAATCCCCAAACGCTCCTGATCTGGCTCAGAGTGACCCTCCTGGCTCTGCTCCCGAGGAGGGGCCGGCTCTCCCTGCCAGCACAGCTCTCCCCAGCCAAGGAAAAGGCAGGAGGATCTTGATACCGAGGGCCCAGCCAGAGGACTCCAGGGCTGGGGTGGTGTATCCTGATGGGAAGGGTGGGAAGGGAGAAAACAGATCCTGCCAAAGGGACAACACTCCCGGGAGCACCCAGAGGGTGAAGGAAGAACAGACACCTGAAGGAGGACACTGGATTCTGCAGAGAACATTCCCCCTGAAAAAAGGGACACGTTTATTATCTGCTTGCAAGGAGGGGATAAAACCATTTAGTCAAAAGCCCAATTTTTTAAAGAAAAATCTCAAATAGCTTCAGGCAGGGCCAGGTAGCCCTGCAGTTCCTATTCTCTGCATAGGAAAGAGGAAATGAAAAACAGCCAACCCAAGGGCTGAGCAGGGAAAAGCCAGAAGTCAAACCTGCCCTCCTGGTAGCTCGTGCCTTCCTCTGGGAAATGTGAAATTTTTTGGCTTTAGGTGCCCAAGCAGCTCCCATGACATGGGGTGGCTGTGGCAGCACCTCTTGGTGCCTTTCTGACACTGAGAGCTGGAGAGGGACTTTGGATAAAGGAYGGAGGCACAGGACACAGGGGGAATGGCTTCCCACTGCCAGAGGGCAGGGATGGATGGGATGTTGGGAGGGAATTCCTGGCTGTGAGTSTGGTGAGGCCCTGGCACAGGGTGCYCAGAGRAGCTGTGGCTGCCTCATCCCTGGAAGGGTTCCAGTCCAGGCTGGATGGGGCTTGGAGCACCCTGGGATAGGGGAAGGTGTCCCTGCTCATGGCAGGGGGTGGAATGAGATCATCCTTGAGGTCCCTTCCAACCCAAACCATTCCGTGATTCCTCCAGGCCCCCTCACAGGTAAGGTTTGCTAAACCACGTCTGCAGCCAGAACAGACTCCCTTTGTACAGACACAGTTTGGACAAAGCTCAGCTTAATCCTCATCTGGACCCTCTCATCAGGGGAATTACTCTGGCCCGCTCTCCCTTCCTCCACCCCTTCCCTGGCTCCTCACTTCCATTTAATCAGGGACAAATGAGGAGGGGAGGGGATGCTCCACAGACCCGAGATGTGCCAGATGTTGCTCCCTGCTCTCCCTGCTCTCCCTGCCCAGCTGAGCTGGATTTGTGGCCTTTGCTCAACAGGCACCTTGGCCCAAATCCTGTCCCCTTGGGGCTAAGGCCAGGCTGTGACTCCTGTCCCTGCTAACACAGCTGGCTGTGCAGAGCCACAGCTGGATCCCAGCAGCCTGGAAGGGACACAGAGAGCCCTTCCTTGAGAACCCCACCTGCATGGGCAGCAGCACATCCCATTTCTGGTCCCTGGGTCCCTTTCTGGTCCCCTTCTGTCCTTGYAGAGGACAATTCCTACCAGAACTAGATTTCGGCTCAGTTCAAAGGCCAGGCCTTGCAGTCTCCTTTAAAAATACAACATTTAAGGCCAATGCTCCCCAAAGAGTATTTCTTTGCACATACGATTATTTAATTATTTACAGGCACGCCTATGTTTTAAGCCTTGATGTAATTGGGGTTCTACTGAATTCCTTTCTGCTGTGAAGTCTTTTCTCATCTCAAGCCTGTCTTCAGACAGGAGTTTTCAGCGAGTGGAAAAGAAAAGAACTATCAGGCTCAGACTCCTCTGTCAAACTTCTGTCTGCCTCAGTTTTACATGAAAGAGATTTCTTAAGTTCCTCCTAAAAATATGCATCCATGCAGCCATGCCTTGAAAGGCAAAGGAAAGCAGGAGTCACAGGCGCCCTGCAAACCTCTCACAAAGGTGATTTCCCAGCAGCACAAGCTGCAGTGAGTAAGTAGTGAAATTTTACAGCCAGGTAACACAGACAGGAATCGATGCTCCCTTCAGAGGGGAGTGAAAAAAAGACCACAGAATCTCTAATCAGGCAGCTGGAGGGATGAGGAAAAAAGCAGCAAGGGAACGGGATCACTAGGATGATGTGTGGTCCTGTTGTCTTGCATAAAATGAATGGAGAATAGGCTGAAAGGTGAAGGTTTCAATTAAAAACCAAACTTGTGGTAGAAATGATACAAATTCCACACAATCTGCATGACAAGCTCCCAGGTCGGTCCTGAGGGGTAGTGAGGGTTGCTTTAGGATATGAGCTGGGACACTTCTGCTGCTCTGGAGCCAGGCTGGGAGAGCTGGGGGTGTTCACCTGGAGAAGAGAAGGCTCCAGGGAGAGCTCAGAGCCCCTTCCAGGGCCTAGAGGGGCTCCAGGAGAGCTGGAGAGGGACTTGGGACAAGGAATGGAGGGACAGGACACAGGGAATGGCTTCCCACTGCCAGAGGGCAGGGATAGATGGGATATTGGGAGGAAATTCTTCCCTCTGAGGGGGGCAAGGCCCTGGCACAGGGTGCCCAGAGAAGCTGTGGCTGCCCCTGGATCCCTGGCAGTGTCCAAGGCCAGGCTGGATGGGGCTTGGAGCAACCTGGGATAGTGGAAGGTGTCCCTGCCATGGCAGGGGGTGGGATGAGATGGGCTTTAACATCCCTTCCAACCCAACCCACTCAGTGATTCCACGAGCCCTCTCCCCAGCCTGTCCAGGAATCCAGGACCACACCATGGCATCAGGAGTGCTCTTACAGTGTCCTGGAGCAATCCCACAGGAAAAAGGGTTTACTCTTCTGTTGGGAGGGGCCACAGTTACACACAAACTTCCCAAMGCTTCCCACTCGCCTGAAGCATCTTCCCTGGAAAGGATTTAGCACTCTTGACTTCCATGGAAGCACAAGAGCCAGCTGGCAGGTGACCACATCTAGAAAACACTTCAGATATCCTTATTTCCCTTCCCTGTGCTCAYGCCAACACTTTTCTGCCAAGTCCCAAAAAAGGCTGACAATTCCTTTTTAAAAATGAAGCTCCTGTACTCACAGGGGCCGCCTACAAAAAAAGGATAGAGAATACACAGATGGAAAACAAAACACTGAATTCCCATTATGGAAATTAATTTTAAGAGTCACAAAGCATATTATTCCTGGAAATTGCTTTTATTTAGCAATTACGTTAACACTGCAAGAAGGCAACTGGCATTGAAAACAAACAGTTCTATTTAAAAATCAGGGAAGGGAATTAACTGGAATTCCAGGGCACTCACACCTGAATACGCTCCACTACCTCCAATGTTTAAGAATCCTCAATCAAAGGCTTCGGGTTTTGTTTGCTGAGTAGAAAGGGGATAAAAGAGTAAAAGAAACCATTTATTTTTGAAGTTGTTCATATTGTTTTTTGCAAATCAAAGTCAAGCTCTGACAACCAATCAGCAGGGAAAACAAACCAAAGGAGTCAGAGGCAATACTGAGATAATATTTTAATTTGTTTCATAATGTTTTTTTCCTGTAAAATGGCTTGTACTTCCACAGGTACAACAGCAAAAGAAATTATTCCAGTCCATTTCACACGGCGTATAAAAAGACCAATTTTACAAATATACCCAGAAGTTGAACAGCTGCTAACACTGTTTTAAGGTAAACATCACTCCTCCGTCGCACAGGGCTCGCTGCGGGAGAGGCTTTTCCTACAGCTGTGTTGAGCCTTCCAAGGGCTCTCCATCGTGGATCTAACCCAAGAGCAGAGCCACACCCATCCCTAACCCCCAGCACACCAGCAGGAGGGACTTCAGGTGACTTGGAGACTGGCTTGCCCACCAGGAAAGTATAAATATGCCCCCAACAAGGGAATTTTGACAGACATCGGTTTTTTCTGGAGTTTGGGTGTCCAAGCAGCTCCTATTTTTGTTCCGCTGCCAATGAACAAAAACCGAGCAGCACAGAAAGCAAAGCTCCGTCTTTACTGCCTGTCCAGGGTCACTCCACTGCTCTTCCCAGATCCAAGTGTCTGCTGCACTCAGTGGGACACAGTTTACAGAGCCACTGCAATTCCATCCTAGAAACTACCCCCTCTCCACCCCCAYCCCCCAGAACCAGCCTTACCTTCTACGTCTGTCCTTTTATCCCACAACACCGAGTGTGCAGACTTGTGACGAGTGCTTAGAAAACTCAGAATAATGAGAAAAATCTGTGAAAAGACACTTGCAACCCCGAGTTGTGTTTCCCTTGTTTTCTTTCCAAGCTGTATTTACTTGTGTACCAGCAACTGCACGGATGAATAGAAAATGAGGAGCCAAGGACTCACAAGACTGTGAGGAACTGAGGAAATGAGGAGGAAGAGCCAGGGCAGTTTTCCTACCGGGCTAAAAATGGATTTAAATGCCTGCCAGTCCTCACCACGGCCAGGTCTGTACCAATGGTTCTCCAACCCCAGGAAAGCRTCAAGACTGTGGGATAGACGAACAGAAAAAGGATGGTCTTGGAGRAGTTTCCTTCCACTTCCAGAAGAACGAAAAAATGGTGCAGAAGTGACCAGCTACTGCAGGAGCACTAAAGGGAGAGTGAGCACAGCTGAACCAGATCTCCTTCGAGTGCTGTGCTAAGTTCTGTTCAGCTCCACTGCAGTTCCTCACTGACACACTCAGCATCTCTGGCCCCCCGCTCAGGCTCTGAAGACAAACCCTCACATTCCAGGAACTGCCAATAAAACACCAAGGAGTGTCTCGCTGGGAAGATCACAGGCGTTCCAYGGCATCCCAGAACTTCCTGACAAACTGAGGAGAATCCTTTTCAGAGCATGGATGAGGGCTGAAAGCAGGAACAGCTCCAGTCACATTTCTGACTGGTTCCTGGCGTGCCTTTGCTTCAAGGTGGATCTGTCCCTGCTGGGACCAGCCCAACCATGGCTTTCATCTCTTCTGATCCCCATTCCCACCCTCACAATGGAAAAAAAATAAAATCCTCCTATAATTACTCAGCCTGTACAGTACTGTGACTGTACCTTGATGCACAAAATGACCACGTTTGAAAAAAAATAATGAGTAAAACACAGTCTCGTGAACTCTCCTGTGCACCCAGACAACAATTCCCAGTAAGAACAGCGTTCACCACTCATTTTATTTAGACTTCAGCGCTCTCCCAGAAAGCTGCCAGGAAAAAGGGAAGCGTTCCAGCTCCAGTCATGGATGTGACAGATATATTTAAAAAAAAAAAAAAAATCAGACTAGAAAAATACTTTTAGCTCTAAGTTATGCCGTCAAAGCTGGTTTTGAAGCATTCAAATAGAATCAACAGTAACAGGTGATAAAAAAATCCTCATGAATACATTGCCAGCATTGGGAATGGTATGCAAGGAACATCGTAACACTGAAWTGATGAATAAACTTGTGGGTGGTTTTCAAGTTTACTGACTCCAGTTTTATTTATCCACAAACTCYTTTTTCCTATCGAGGTACCAGAGCAGAGGAGGTGTTTATGGAGCTGAGGGAAGGCGAGGGCTAAGAGCTGAATGCTCCATCATCTCACCAGAGCAGAACACCAGAGCGGGTTTTGAGAAAAATCCTGTTACAAACTCTTCTGCCTCCCCGGCAAATCCAACTCTGTGGGACTCACCCTGGATTTGAACAGCAAAGTCCCTGGATTCCATGCAAACTGTGGAAGATTGCTTCCCAGAAAGGAATCCTGCCCCTCACCTCAGCCCTGCTGAGGCACATCCAGAGCGCTGTGTCCAGTTCTGGGCTCTTCAGGACAGGAGGGACACGAAGATGCTGGAGCAGGAACAGCAGAGGGCAAATCCTGCCAAGAGGATTAAGGGAGTGGAGCCTCTCTCTCAGGAGGAAAGGCTGAAGGAGCAGGGCATGGTCAGCCTGGAGAAGTGACGACAGAGGGGAGCTCAGCAATGTGTATAAAGACCTCAAGGGAGGTGCCCAGAGGAGGGACCAGGCTCTGCTCCACGGGAGAAGAGGAACGGGCAGGAACTGATGCCCACAAGTTCCACCTGGACATGAGGAAGAACTTCCCTGTGCAGTGACCGARCACTGGAACAGATTGACCAGAGAGGGGTGTGGGGTCTCAACCACTGGGGATATTCCAGAGCTGTCTGGACACAACCCTGTACCATGTGCTCCAGGATGGCCCTTCTTGAGCAGGGAGATGGGACCAGATGAGCCCCTGTGGTCGCTTCCAGCCTTGCCCATTCTAGGATTCGGAGAGTTTTCCTTCCTGCAGTATTCCTTGTGTTACACAGAACTGCCGACAGCAAAAGAAAAAAAAAAATCTTGTTTAAACAGTTTCAAACAAACACTTCCCTCGGATACAAACCATTATCCAGTGTTCTRCTTCACACAAGCCAAACACACCGAGCCTGATGGTGTGCTCGTGTTTCCAGGGAGGATTCTTCCAACACTGTACATTCACTTTCCACAGGGAACAGGAAGGGATATGAAGCCCTGAAGCAGCAATTAAACTGCACCGGCGAAGGGAAGGAGTAAAGCAGCTGGGGAAGGGAGGTGGGTGCCTGGGAGCCGGGGTGTTTCCATCCACTGGGGCTCAGAGGAGACACCACCACGTGCACGCCCTGCTCAGCTCAGCCACAGGCTGCCAGCCCGAGCCGGGGGTGCCGCACACGGAGCTCCAGGGCCTGAATCCACCCGGGAGCAGCTCCCGCAGGCGCGTCCGGAGCGGCTCTGGCGAGGAGCAGGCGAAGCGTTCCGGAGTCCGGCAGGGAGGGCGCGGCGAGGCCGCCTCTCCCACATGAGGTATCTGCTAACCAGGAATGGCGCTGCGGTGTGGGACCTGAGGAACCGGCACGGGGGTAGGAGCGAGGAAGAGGCACCTTTGCATCCGGGACGGAGCCACACCGAGGAACTGAAGGCCAAAGGCGTTTCTTCCCCGGCTGGCTGGGCTGCCACTCTCCATGGAGATGAGCCACAAGGCTGCCTTGTGGGAGTAAGGGCTTGGAACGTGGAATCACAAGAGGATCTCTTTGAAAAGGCACTAGGAAGAAGCATATAGTTTTAGGTTAACAAGGTTTATCCTGTTTCCAATCGCTGAGGGCGACAAAAACTGTACAGTTTGGGGCTTTTAGAAAAAAAAATGCTGCAGAGTTATATATTTTTTTTTAACAGCGAAAGCATAAAAAGAAAAGTAAAGCTATTTTCAAATTATGAAAATGCTGAACGTGTATACAGCAAAATTATATTAAAAACAGCAGCAGACAAAGTCCATCCCATCACCATTGGCAAGGGACATGTAAAATGTTTATAAGGTTAACTATAAAACAATTTTACAACCAAAATATGAACAGGCCAATTCAAGTATATATATACACAGAATATATTAAAATCATATAAATTATATATTTATACAAAGGGCACAAATATAGCAAAAAGCTATAGTTGATTAAACAGAACTGAGCTTGAATGATCAATTTCATCTAGAGATGTTATATATTTCTCCCAAATTCTTTTTTTAAACCTGGATAGATTGATACCTCAGATACCAAGAGTACAGAAAGCATAAGGAAAAAAACAACCAAACCCACAAATCAAAGAGTTATCATTCTGCATGAAATGAGCCTAACAGTGGGCAGGGTACACCTCATATGAAATTCAGATTTAATTATTTCCATAGTAAACATTTATCAGCTCTCTTAAAAAGTCACAGATTTCAAGTGATCCACTTCAGATGTACCACCCTGTTGCATATATTTGATTACATTTGAATGTTGTTACATTTGCAAACATTTGGGGGAAAAAAARAGATACAAACACAACTCAATCTGCAAAAAAAAAGGTGACAGATGGCAGCAAGTTGAAAAGTGAACAAAAATGCTCAAAAATGCTCAGCTGAACTGGAAATGATGCTCTCCCTTCAAGTGAAAATGCTTTAAAGTGAGCTTAAAAAATAACTTATTTTAAATTGCTTTTTTATTTCAAAACGTAACAGCAAATAACCGCAATGCACTGAAGCTCTTGGGAATCGAAACAGTCCCAGCCGTGGGCTTATATTTAAACACAGACTAAGTGCCTTCCTGAATTCAGGTTTATGTAAATGAGTTCTGTATCAGCTGTACCTAAACCTCGTGTCGTGCTGTGGCACCACCCCTTCATCACGGACACATCTCTGGCTACATCAGGCTGCCCAAAGCAGCTGTGGCTGCCTCTGGATCCCTGGAAGTGTCCAGGGCCACGYTGGATGGGGCTTGGAGCAGCCTGGGAYAGTGGAAGGTGTCCCTGCCCATGGCAGGGGGTGGAACTGGATGAGTTTTAAGGTCCCTTCCAACCCAAACCATTMTGGGATTCTGAGGCCTCCACTCACCCAAAGGTCCTGGGAAAGGAGCAGTGAGGGCRAGCAAAGTGAGGCAGAAATAAAAAGGCCAGACTACACATACACAGAACATCAGCTTAAACTTCAGGGCTAAGTATGGAAAAGAGTAAAGTGGTTTCACCAGATGCAGGTTAAATGGAAAAAAAAAAAAAAAAGAAAATAATCAGCCATCTCCCATACCTAATAGCCAGTGGATATCTATTACACTGACAGGAAATCAATGCAAACAGGATTTCCTCAGTTTCAAGTAATCTTTGATGCCTTTTTGGCCAGCTGTGTTATACCATAATAGATATTTTAATAGCTTTTATCCTCTACACTTTAGGCAGCTGATTTTTCTCTTACATATCCAATTATCTCTAGTGAACATTCACCTATGGTTGTCCACACATTCTGTATTTGCTCCTTGAGAAACTATTCAAGTTAAATTATATTGCAAATTAAAGACAGTTACATTCTGTATGTTCCTTCTAGATTTGAAAAATAGGTTTTAAAGGCTTGTCAAAGTTTAGAAGAAAAAACCTTTCCATTAAAAAATCTTAGCTTAAAAAAATCATTTAAGACACCTTTTTCTGATCCAGGGTACTAATAAAAAGATTACAAATATACTACAATTTGACCAAGAAGACTCCATGAATATGCTGCTTTTGAGCATGCAACACCACTGATATCTGTCAAGTTCCAGGTATCAATGTATCCCAATTCCACCACAGTCCCTCCATTTCCACGTCGCTCCCCCATCCCCACCCTACCACCCCTATTAACAACATTATAAAAAAAGGTAAAATCTAGAGTTAGTGGCAAAAATCTTCACAGTAAACCGTTAAAGAAAACTTTTATTGTGGTCGCTGAAAAGTGATTTCTCAGTCGATGGGGCCCTGAAAGATGAGCTTGATGCAGTTGTGCTCCCCRGAGAGCTGCGTGGCGCAGAACGGGCAGGCGGCGTGGAACGCGTGAGTCCCGTGAGGCAGCGGGATCTGGGACCAGTATTTGGCAGATTTCTCGGAGCACACGTGTCCACAGGGGGTGAAAGCGTGCGTGGGGGGCCCGGCGTCCACGTAAAACCCGGCCTCGCAGCCCAGCCACAGAGGCACGTAGGGGCCAACGGTTCTGCACATGGGGCACTCGCGCTCGTTGGCTTCCGTGTCGCTGCGGTGGCCCCAGTTGTGGTAGCCGTGCACGTGGCCGCAGCTGAGGTAGGCCCAAGGCTGCTTCTCCTCCACCACGTCCTTGCGGTTGATGCTGGGGAAGGCCAAGGTGTTCAAGCCCACGGGGCACTGGGGCCTGGCGGCGTTGATCTCCTGCCGCAGGGCCTCGATGTGTTTCTGCGTCGGGGTGTGCAAGAGTCCGTCTGCCGTTCTCCACAGGAGGGTGGCCCCGCACAGGTCGATCAGGGAGCCGTCCTGCAGGATGTTGGTCTCGTTTTCTACCTGGTGGCAGGACACAAGGGGAGGTTGTTTAGCCTGAGAGCTTTTACAGACAAGCAGGTCAGTTCTGCAGCCTCATCATCTTTCTCAGCATTACCATCCTTAGATGCTACTTAATTTTGTCTTATTGTTGTCCTGAATCCACCTCACCTGCTGACCTATATCTGGGATTATAACGAGCACTGGTCTCTTACTCTGTGCTTGTACAGGGCATTTGCATTTCCAGTTGCAATACAAATTATTATACACACTCTTGGGGCCCCTGAGCATGCACTTTTTTCTCCAGTATTGATTCTCTGTGTGCCTCTGTCGTATTTCAGTAAGTCCTGACAGACTGAAGAAAAGACGTGCCATTCCCTAAGGGCTGCATTAGCAGATTCTCTCCTGGAATTCTTTGCCCACACAGACTGACAGAAGCTGCTCACACAGTAAAAAAAARTCCTTTTTGGACTAAAAACTGCTACCCAGGACAGGCCAGCTGTCCTGCCTCTCAGATACCATTTTCTCTGGGGCTGTGGCAGGGGTCAAGCATTTYGCAGAAGCATGAGCTCCCACAGTGTGCCTCAGCAGCACAAGTACCCACATGGTTTATCACTGCAGCAGACTGAATTACCAGCTGAATTTCTCAGGTGACAAATTCTGCAACTGAAGCCACACAGGCTCAGCTTGTGAACAATTACCCACCCCACTCATTAGGCCTTTTATTTAATGAGGTATTCCAAGCAAACACAGCCCCAGTGTGCACTGCCTAAAGGCTTCTGATTAAAAGCGGGTACTTAACACATTTTCAAGGGATTATGCCAAACACACATTGTACTTGGCTGAAATATTCTTTMTTTTAATGTCACAAACATATAAGTAACCTGTGCTTTTGCTATCAGTTCATTAATGATGAATATATATTAAAAAGGCTCTTTATAAAATGAAAGAGAAAAACAGACCTACTGCCTGGCTTTACACGCAGAAAGCATGCAGAAAACACCACTAATGCAGAACAAATAGTCAAATACAAACAAATACTTTAAGTAGGTCACATGAAATCATCACATCTGCCTAAGAATACTATGAATGACAACCAATTTGGCATTTACATTTTAATCCAGTTTAAATTCACAGATTAACTGTGGATCATCCTTGCACAAAACACCTCAGTGGTACAATACAGACTACAGATAAGAGGTCGCCAGTGCAAAGTAATTCCAGCAGAAAAATTTAGTGGTTCAAGTAGAGATGAGAGAAGCCTTGATCTGATGCTCTTTTCAGATAATTCCTTCACAAACAGCAAAGCAAAAAGCGCCCTCATATGCAACGTGTTCAATTCATTATACAGCCTGCATTTGGTTTTATGAACCCAATCAACGAATACTGATCACATCAATAGCAGTGTGMCATGCAATTTTATTTAAATGAGAACTCAACTCATTTTGGATGCAGGGAGAGGGGATTCATTTGTTTTGCTGTGCCTCTCTTTAGCAGCACTAAAAAGGTGTTTTGCTAACCACGTACAAAGGCTGCAATTGCCACATCATCTGTCCAGGTCCCCAGGCGACGTTTGCCTGCCACCATCAGTGTGACAAAGCAATTTATGTCCTGCAGGGTGTCTGCTGAAAGCAGAACAGCCCAACTCCATTGCCCTAACTCTTTCAGCAGTCAGTTTTCTGCAAAGCCAATGGCAGAGTTGAAAAGTCAGTTCATGAAACTTTTCTCCTGGTTTTATGTGTCACAGGTCTCTGGCAGCTGAAATCTCTCACTTCTGGGAAAGGCAAAGCCCATCCTGCCKCACAGGAGAAAACAGGAATATACTTCCAGGGCTTCTCTTATCTTCCCAGTGGCAGGTAAATCAAACAGAAGCTGCCTTACCCAAACTGCTTTTGCACAAAAGTGGACTCTTCAGGCAGTACTGCAAATGACAGCTCCCCATGCAGCAAATTCCAGACATCCCCATTTCCCAGGAGAACATTCCAGAGATGGAGATTCCAGAGCAGAGTTTATTTAGCTTTCGCACTCTGTGCTATTTCAGTTGGAAAAGTGGCATTAGCAGAAAGTTCTGAGTGTTCTCCCAGACGATCAGTAACAGCACAGCAGTGCAAAATCTGCTGTCACACACAGGGTTGGATGCTTGCAGTGCCCACTACACTCAGGGACAGTCACCCTGCAACTGCCTCCAATCAAAGCCAGGAAAAAAGTAACCCTTGACTAATTTTAGTTATTTTCCACTTACCAGTTTGCCCCTCTGCTGAGCAGACCTGGTCTCCCGGAGCGTGTACACATCCCCACAGACGGAGATCTCCCGCCACACTCCAGGCTTGGACTCCTCCGTGAAGCCTCCGTTGGGATGCATGACCAGCACCCCGTTGGTTGTCAATCCATCCATGTGGCCATCGGGGTTTTTCCACTTGGCTGCTTTTTCCTACGTGTGACAGTCACAATGACTATCAGAAATACATCAAACCAACCTAAAGAAAATCCACTAACAGTTACTAAAGTGCAGCTTCATTGTTAAAGACAATTATGACCACGAGTCTCTGCTGGTGATAACTCAGGCACATWAAACTGCAGTTTCTACTTAACACTGCAGCTGGTGCATTGGAGTAATAAAAGCCTAATGACAGCACAAGTTATCAACCAGTACGAGGAGATTTGGGGGCCTGAAAATAACAGAATATAAACCAGAGCTTGCTCGTAACATCATTATTAGCAGTACTTACACCAAGAAATATATTTTTAGACGAGTCAAAGCCAGCTGCAAAGATCCTGGCTGTGTATGGTGGGCTCCTGTCACAAACAATCCTGCAGGCAAATCGGGAGATGGTGCTCTGGGTAATCTGGGTTTCATCATTATTTTGACTTCCTGAAATAGTATCTGTTACTACAAAGTCTATGGGGCTTTCTGTTGACCTCCCAACCTGCAAAAAAATTAAGATTATGGTATAACTAGAAATACCCACAGAAATATGAAGCATTAAGGACAGTTTTGCCAGGTTAATATTGATGACATCAGTAAACTACTGCCTGCTGAATTTTCGGATGGCGAGATCCAACCAGAGACTAACCTGTATTTCCACATTTGTCCTAYGCAGAAATACATCACGGACATGGAATGACAAATTTTCACTTGCCACAAGTGATGTTCATGCTTGCTTGAAATAAATCAACACAGCTGATTTGTTTGGCAGGAGTATTGTCACCAAAAAAAGTATTATCACCTTGCTATTTCCTCATCCAACCACAGCAAATTACGTGCCACTACATTCTGTCAGTTAAGAAAACACTAACTTGGATTGACGAGTTTTATTCACATTTTCCAGTCCCAAATTAATTTGCCATGAAAATAAAGGACTTTTTTTAGACCCAGAACTCRGTTATTTTGGTATGTCATAACAAGGAGCTACCCACCTTCATGTTTTCAGGATTTGTAGCCCCAGAAAGAAGAGTTTTCAGGCAAAACCCACCATATGATTAAATTAATTTCTAACCATGCACATGCGTGACTAACAGAACTAAAAAAACTCTTTTCAGCAGAAATGAAACACACTTGATCAAGTAGGCAGGAATATTTTTCTATCTTGCCATGTATAAGTTTTAATTCTAGATCTGCAAACATCTGGAACAGAAAACTTCATGACTACATGGATGGAGGGATCTGACTGCCAGACAAACAGACAGTGAGGCTTTATCAATATTTCTCCAGGCAAATTAGTGTTACACCAACTTTGAGCATAACTGGGAAAGTGGAGCTGAGGAACAAGAAGTRGAACAGAATATTMATCTTACAGACACCTTGTGATCAAACAGAATTAGGAATACTCTKCACATGAATCTACCTTCAGTAGCAGGTATCTATATTTATATAAAATAACCTCCTCACTAAACACGATCTCATTGTCCCCCAAGAAGTTCCATTCTGCTCAGATCTTGCTCTTAAAAGTCAGCTGTGGGGAGCCATGTATGGTTCCATCATTAACAAACATCTCTGCAAACGACATCTGCTTTGAGGAAACACTGTTCAAGAGTCAAGGAAATTAATATTATAAACACCTAACCCCTGTCACAACGGAAYTGATAGAAATAGTACAGGGATCTCYCCTGTACTTCTCTCCTGCTTCAAGTTCTGCTTTGCAGGGTTACACTCTAACACATGTCAAAATTCATGTCTTCAACGACACATCCAGTTACTGTCTCCATATCATAGGGCTCAGCAAAATGGGATGAGCTCTCTGCAGAGGAAACACTCAACAAGGCCTAATCAAAAGTGTGCATTTCAATTTCTCACAGAAAGTGTCTACTAGAATACTCAGGAGACAGAGTTTAGAAACTATTTAATTTGGGATATTTCTGATTTATAGAACTTGACAACTTGAAGTTAAATCTTACAAAGCAATATTCTTCTTCCTTTTACAGTATTATTTCTAACAGGCTTCTATTTCTCGTCCAAAGCAATTCCTGCTAAGAGTCAGCACCGAGCAGCAGCAGGAACCTCATGAATAACTTCTGACTATTCTCTATCTGTATGTGGAGTCTCTTAAAGGATAATCAATAACAAATATGAAATTAATTTGTTCAYAACAAGTTTCTGCCTCTTGCAGTCTCTGAAATAGATCGTTCTCTCAAAGCTTTTAGATGCAATTAGAGAAAAACCTGCCTCATTTTTCCTTAAAGGATGGGAAAGCACACAAGTGTCTGCTCCAGCCTTTCTTACATCACACTAATCATTCACCACGTAATCCAAATGTGTTTGGATATAACCATTAAGATCTACAAACAATGCTTCTGTGTGGTTTTTTTTAAATCTATGGAATGATATGTAATACTTTATATAAACACTTAAGTACTTATCTCATTTGTGTCACAAGTATGTCTATGCAAAATCAATTTTAAATATTTGGTTTCCTTCCCTTTTCCTGTTGAGAGAGCCTTCTAGAGGATCAGTCTCATGTATTGTGCTACTTTTCAGCACTGGAATTTATGTGAACAAGTGGCCTTTAAAATCTGGCAATTTCTCAACTCTGTATTAAATCAAGAATTTGGGTTTGAGATTACCTGAAAAGCAAGTGCCTAAGGAATAAATGAAAAATTTGACACTATCAACGTCCACCCTCCAAAACTTTTAACTCAACTGCTGTTGCAGTCAGACCACAATCACTACAGACCCAGTTCCATTACTCAGAGCCACTCTTCCCACACTTATTACTCATTTTTCTCCCGTTTTCCTCCACAGCACAGAAGACTTTCTTCTTTCTAGCAATTTCAGGCTGTATTTTAGGACCTTTCCTGTTAACTGTGTCACATGATTTCCCTAAGTTACTTCCAACAAGAACCCATAAATCTCCCAGGTGCTGCAGAAGGCAGCGAGTGTTGTCTCCTCTGCAGGTGATTGTTGAAGGCTGCATGAGAGGCAGGCAGTCCCTCGGTTTGCTGGTGTCTGCTGTCAGTCACAGCCRTGCTGGTAAAACACTGCTCCTGACACAAGGCAAAAACCTGCCAGCACAGAATTTAACAGCTGCACATTCCTGGGCTTCAAGAGAATTTCACTCTGATGAGAGCGAGAATTGGACTCTGCATCTTCTGAAGGGCCGTTCTTCAGGAAAAAAATCAATGCTTTGTATTGAACGGACTTGCTTCTTGTATAAACTTGTAGTTATTTAGGGCAGGAGCTACACATTTTGGTTCTTTGTAGTGTCATGAACAGGTATAATCAACCCATTCTCACCCCATCAAACCATGAAGGAACAGGTTCAACTTCAGCTATGCATCATCAATAGAATGGTTAAACTCTGAAGAAAATCTTGATTTACAGCAGCTCMTGGATGTTGGAGCATACAGAGTCTGGGAGATGCCAGAGGAGCACATTTGTACATTCTTTTTGTAATTAAATGAACAAATCTGACCTGGATGTCACTAAGACAAAGGTGCATAGTAGCATTTGCACACAGATTTCATTATATAATTACATTTAAAAAACTCCAAGCAACACAACAGAACAACAGCTCAGGAAGCACAGTAAGAATAAAGAACAAAAAGCCAAGTGATTTGCCCAGGATAATACATGTTAACAGCAGTCAAAGTGGGGCCTCAAGGCTCAGGATGATCCTGTGGTCCAGGAATTATCCTTCCCTTTTCAACTTCCACATCCTACACAAGGCAGGAACACACATTTGAAAAGAAAACAACAAACTCCAAGGATTGTCTGTCCAAGTGATGCCTGACCAATAATGAAACCCAACTCTGCAGACCAACAGACATGAAATTTGTCATCATGTACCACAGGGCTGCACTAAACATCCTCAAGTAACTTTTCTCCAACAGATTAACGAGAAYAGTTAAAATCTAATGGCTCATATAAATAATGGAAACCTCTTCAACTGCTCTGGCATTGCTTCAGTGGGGAATTATTGCCACAGTCTACCAGACCCCTCCTGTTTCCATTCTCCCCAGCCATCAACCCCTGCAGGCCAATGCATGGAATGCAATCCTCAGGAACCAGCCAGAGAGCAGAAACCTGAACCAGGACACAGCGCTTGGAGGTCACACTGAGATCGAGTCACAGCAGGACCCCCTACACATCCCAAGACTGAAATGGTGTCTTATCCCTCCCAATAAAAGCTGTACCCACCACTAGGACGTTATGCAATAGCTGTCTATGCAATATGCACAGAAAAGCAGCTGTTCTGCAACTCTTTATTCATTTTTTACCGTACTAAAGAAGGGGGAAAAAAAATCCAGCTTTCCAAAATAGCTTTTCAAAATTTATATACAGGAAAAAATTTCACTGGAGCTACTCAAGAGCTAAACAAGKATCACACAGTAACCCCAATGGATAGGTTACATTTTTCTTTCACTAGTCAACAGCAAAACCTATTTCAGTTCACCCTGGCTGCTCAATCCTTCATTCTGCAGCAAATGAACAGGACTGGGTTTTAATCAATTCCTATTTGGACCTAATAGTTTCAGTCACACTGGGAAAATTTAATATAGAGCAAAACACAGAAGTCAAGAGAAGCAACAACATCTCCAAAGAGCTATTTCCTCCTCTGTCAACAGCACTCAACTGCTGACCCTTCTAAACATGAAAGGCTGAATGAGGAGGGATAACAATTCCTGGTCAGATGCTCTAATTAGAGGTCAAAGAYAACACAGACCTGGTCAGTCTAGAATGAAAAAGTTTATTCGGCATGTTTGGGTTCCCCAAGTCTGAAGTCTACGTTTGCATGGGATTTCTGCTCTCTCTTATTATACATAAAAATAACCACGGCACAAGAAAATCACTCACGTTAGCAGAATGTTAAATGATGCAGAGAAAACCACAAATGCATACAGGGGACAGTGAGCACGTGTTGGACAACAGATGGGAGCTCAGAGAAACTCAGCCCAGTCCCCTACAGCACCGGAGAGATTTGCACACCCCTCAGCAACAGTTCAGCATTTATCACTGGTTTGTGTCCCCTACTGCACAGCTCCCACATTCCCCTTCCTATCTTCACTTTCACCTTCCTCCTTCCCCATCCCATGTCCTACTCCTTCCACTTCCTTTTTACTCCAGAGACTTGATTAACTGGAGGGTGGTGGGTGTCATTCCGTGCTCATTCATGAATCCAAAGAGAGCACACATTTCTCTCCAGTACTGTTTGTCTTTGGAGAAAAGGCAGAGCACAACTAAAGGRGTAAGTCAGTAGGAATATTTACAGGTGCTGGTGTAGGTTTGAGAAGAGGAACATAATGCAAAATTTCAAAGTGCTCCCATGTTAATGAAGCTGGGTTAGACCATGGAAATCCCACAGGTCACAGAGAACACCCAGAGGACAATGCAGAACTGACGTCCCATATGTTGCTTTCAAAAAACAATCCAAGTATTTTAGAGCCTTACCTGAAACATGTCTGTATCTTTATCATGAATATATTCCACTATAACTGTCTGGCTTCTGGATAACGTGAAAGAGATACTGTGGTGACCTTTCGAGCTGATTGCCTGGTGAATAAAAAAAAAAAGATGTCTATTACACACAAAAATATTGTAATCAAATTCATTTTGCTACATAAACACCTTTGCTATGATCAGGAAAAGCAGTGTATCGTAACATGTTATTACAAGGTTGAGTAAACACATACAATAGGATTTTYCTTGTTTGCTTTTCATGGAAACCCCCAAGCTGCACTGGTTTGTTTCTAGTTCAGAAGTACCCAATATTTATCATTTTTACAGTTCAGACTMCAAACACCTTTTTTCTCTGAAATTATATTTAGTTCCTAACCCTTGTACCAACTTGTACCCCAGCAAAGACTTGGAGTGAGGGAGTTTTGGCTTGTTTTTTGTTTAAAAAAAGTGAGCAATAGAACTGATTTCCAGTCAGAAGCCAGGATTTCAGGGATATCATTACTGTTAAGTAAATTTCCGGTTATATCAGAAAGAGCCCAGCAATTTTATATAACTGGTGACAAAACCCAAACACTTTCAGTGTGGTTTTCCTCATTAAAATGTACTTTTTACTACCTGTCAAAGCACACTGGTGTCTATAGATATTGATTTAGCATCAAAGACTGAATGGTATTTCAGGATTTAAAACATGACAAGAAGAGGACAGCTCCTGTTTTCTGCTTTATCTTACCAAGACTGAGGGAAATGAGCTGAGAAACTGAATCTATTGGCTAACAGGGAAATAGATGTAAATACAAAGGTCCATATAACCACAMACAATTCTGGAAGGTAATGACTGTTACTGCTCAGAAAACACTTTGCAGACACTTAAGCAATGAATTAATAGGTTAATTAAGGCTTTCTTCAGTTTTCAGCTAAGAGGATAATTTTCTCCAAGAGGTTCTCTCACTTGCTCCATTCCTTCATTCTGCTTYTCACCTAAAGAATTCACAGATAGGGATGATTAAACTAAACAACTAAATATATTCTACTCATCTGCCTGCCATCTCTCACAAAAGCCTAAATTATGCCAAAGCTACATCAATTATTGAACAAATCATTAAAAATCCTTCTGAATGCTGGAGGTATTAAAAACATCTATGTGCATACCAAAATCCTACTAAGGGTTAGCAAGAGTATTTGACACAATTATGGAAAACAGATAATGGAAGAATACTTTTTTGCAAACCTCATGCATTTACAACACCAGAGACTGCTTTTACAAGATGCCTCTTACTGGAAGCTCTAGCACCTGGTCCAGTGGAAAATGTCCTTGCCAATGGCAGAGGGGTGGAACTGGATCATCTTTAAGGTCCCTTCCCACCAAACCATTCTATGATTAGGCAAGAGGACCTTTCCCAGTACTTCTTTTCTGCAAYAAAGCCTTTAACTCAACTTGAAGACAAAGTCTAGGAGTTGTAACAGCTGAAAAGTGATATAAACACACTTGGTAATCAGCAATAGGCAGATTCTGAATTTCCCAGATTATTTACAGTGTTTTGTAGTAACCACTACAGTGGCACACAATATGTTGCAAGAACAAATGGCACCAAGATGCAGTTTGGATGAAGTCACTAACACCCTGTGACCTGYCAGGACACTGAGCTGTGGTCTCAAAAGTTTTTCCTCTGTGCCTGTTTGACAACTAAGAAAGGGGTCTCAAACCCTGGGCAGGTCTCAGGTGTTCCTAGGATATAAAAGAAATACAGTGATAATCAGGAGACTCCTAGACCTTCAGTTTTAAACTTAACATAGCAATAATCAGTTCATATTTGTATTATCAGATATCATCATTTCAAACATCAGAAAGCAAGAGCTTTCATACACAAGATTTCACTCATTTCCACAAAACTCTGTTAGAGATGGAATATAACAGAGGACAGAGTGACAGTCCTGACGGCAGCTCCAGCCACCCTGTGCAGCACTGGCCACCAGCACCCAGGCAAAATTCCCAGGCAGGGATGTGTGCCCCAAGCTCATGCTCTTGTTAAGAAAAGCTTCTRGATCCCATAAAAGCTTTGGTGAGAACCCAAGCTGAAAGTTTTAAGGTCTGCTGGAAAAAACACGGAGGGAAACACAAGGATTTCCTGAATTACTGAGTAAGGTCGTGCCCTACGCCTACAGCGCTCAGGGCTTAGATATATTAATAATACTGACCAGGGTCAGTGTGTCCTCTGAAATTCCAGGGTAGGACATAATCTTCTTTTCTGTGCATGCTCCTCTCCCCTCCCAACTTTTCTTCYCCATTTACTTCCCCTCCTCTTCGTTTTCCATTATTTACACCCAGTTATTTTCAGTGAAAAAATGCTACATTTGATTTCCTGGAATTGTGTAAACATTTTTGGAAAAAGCCAAGAACATTATGAGAAATGTTTCAACTTGTGTGCTTTCACAGCCTGCTCAGCACCAACAGTTGCTCCAATCCAAAGACACTTTACAGGCATTTTAAGTGCTGGTCTCAAAGCAATTGACCATCTCCAAGTTAAAAAAAAAATATAAAAAAAAGTGACAAGTAACAGTATTTTAGGAACTACACAGAACAGTGGAAGTTAAAACTCCTAATAAAACACTATTTTGAGTGGAATGCAGACACAGGCAAAATCATGAAGGATTTTGACTGCCTGAGGAACCAAAGAACCACACTACTACAAATCCCAAAAGAGTCTGGAGACTGAGTGCACAAATCTGCTTTGTTGCAACCAAAACAGTGAGTTTGCCTTTTTACTGCTTTTAGCATTCAAATTTCCTGACTGTTTTTTCTGTCAGCAGGATTCTCCCCTCAAAACCCCTCAATGCTGTCACATAATTGCCCTGGTGTAGCAACTGAAGTGGTGAGAAAAGCCCTGACTCCTACAAGAATTACAGCAGCTTCACAAGTTCTAGCAGATAAATTCAGAGTTTCAGGCTGGAGACCATATTCACATTCCAGGCAGGAGACAGGACAAGGAAGAACAAGAACCTGGCACTAAACTTTACCTTTGTCTCTTCACCTCCACCTCAAGGCTGCCAAGATCCACCAGAGCAATACTGGGTATTTTCAAAGTTTTTTCTTGGAATCCACCAAGCTTTTGAGTGAGTGGAATTCTAGAATCATTTTGGTTTTAAAACATCTTTAAGATCATCAAATCCAACCATAAACCCCAGGGTTGTGGTTTCACCTRAGTGGTCATGGAAGAGAAATCTTCCTTCAGGCACTTCCAGCATTTTGGGATCCTTTACTCTTCCCTGAGCTTACTTTGAGCAGTTTGTTCCTATTTTTCAGGTTCTTTAAAGTTTATTAAAATTAATAAACTTTTAAAATTAAATAAATTAAAAATTATCAATTGAATAGGGAAAAAAAACCAAACCAAACCACTCTGAATTAGTTTCCAACAGATTCAAACGCTGGAAAAAACCTCACTAACATCCATAGCCTGAGCTTACCACGCCAATCCAAACCACGTGGCTCCAGGCTGGCCATAGCACATCCCACTTCTTGTCCAGTAGGAATGTTGGTGGGGAGATGGAGGCTGGGTGAATTCATGGTTGGTTTTATACACTTAACTGTCTCGAGCTGCTGAGTTCAAGTAACTCCCTTTGGAGGAAACAGGGAGCAAAGTGCAGATGAACTGACAAAAACCCTGTGGAAGAATAGGGGGAACAAACAGCAGCAAGAGATKTTTCCAGARTAATTCCACCACTAATGACTGCTCACAGCGGGGCTGAGGGATTTTTARAAGTCCAAATGCCAAACAAAAGCAGTAAGGGAACCCTGAGGTGCCATATTCTACGTGGCATGAAGGGACAGACTGCCCCAGCACCTTTCCAAGACAGGGCTCGTGTTGGCACAGCAATCCAGCCGTCTCCATGGGGTCTTCCAGATGGAGGCTCCAAGCCTCACTGTATGTTGAGCCTGCTCTTAAGGTGAGCAGGAAGATTCCTCCCCATTGCCCAAGGCAAACCCCACAGCTCCCCCCATTAMCTCAAGATTTGTATTCTGGTGATTTTGGGTCGAAACTGCCCAATTTTAACAGAGACTGAAAGGAGAAGGCCCATGACCTCAGCCCCACAATAACACGGCCCAAGCAAATATTCTTTTTTAAAATTATTTTTCACTTTTCAACTTTGCTAGTAGCTCAAGTTTCCAGTAATATCCTTCCTCCTGGCTGGAATTACACTTGGCTTTGGTTTTTCCCCTGCCTCCTTACACACACTTTTTCATTCTTGCTCCTTTCTCTCCGTTTTGAGAACAAAACCTCGTTCCAGCACTTTGCCCTCACAATCAAAGCAGCAGCTAAAGGCTACGACTTACAAATCTGTCAGGTCTCCGAGGAGCCAAGATCAAATAGAGATCAAACAGAGTCTGCTTTCCCAGCAGCAACACTGCAACTCTGCCAGCCCCTGGAATATCTCAGCCCAGCTGAATTCTTTGCTCTCCACTCACTCCCCTGGAAAGGTGGATGCTATTGGTTTTATCATCATTTCAAGAAGTGAGAAAATAGAACTCCCTCACCCCACATAAAATCACCTTGTAGATAAAGGGAATAAGACTATATAAGGGTTATATTTAAAGCCAGTGTTCCTTAGTGCTCTGCTTTTTTAGCAAAGATACAGAAAAAGGAGGGGACAAAACTAAAACTTAACAAATCTTCAACAGATTATCCCCAAGAGCAGAAATGGCTCTTTAGTCAGGATTTCCACCTTTTTCTCCTACACTGAATTTACATCTGTCCTCMGCCAGATGTTCCCTATGTAGGATCATGTCCCGGTGTGCCACAGCAAACCCTTGCACACTGACAGTGCTGCTCATTCCCCTCCAGCCCCAGAGTTCAAGAACAGGTCAGGAGCTCACGGCACGATTACATCAACTTAGCGCTATTAAGTCAAACCTTCCGTGTCAGGAGCGTGTCAATGAACTACAGAAGCAGATCCCAAAATTCTCAGAGCCTTTAGGCTGCTGCTTGCAAAGCTTGCAGGGAACAAGTCTAATCCACTTCTAGAAACAGAGATTTTATTGCTTCCTCCTGGCTTGCAAACCATGTTTCCAAGGAATGAAGGAAAAAAAAAAAAATCTCTGCATTTGGAAATTTAAAATTAACCATTCCCTTGTGCCAGGTGAGCTCCCCAAAGACGGCAAGAGGGACTAAACATTATTACGGTCACCAACTCTAGTGCACTATAGCAGAAATAAAAGCTAAAATCCATTAAGAAAGAGACAGATGTCTCACAGGAAGAACTGCTTCATCAGAATAGGAGTTTTAGTTTAGTTAATTAGGTTGGATTAGGACAATAAAATGATTTATGGGAACACTTTAGTTTTCTTTGTTGGTAGTCAAGCTGACCGACACCACAGTGACGTGTTTAAAATTAATGACAGCAGAGTCTTCATGAGTTAAATGCTTTCGGACTTGGCTGCCGGCCTTCCATTGCTTTTATAGAAAGAGAACACAAGAAACACTCAGGGATGTCAGACAAAAGATCTTGCAACTTAAAAGGAAGCTTTAGCCAGCAAGGAAGGAAGCCTTCAAAAGCGAAGAACACATCCCATTTCCACTGGATTTTTGGACAGACCGACTGCCAGGGCCAGCAGACTGAGTTATCATAAGAAAACGTAACAAAAGCTCATGAGCATGAGCCACTGATATTTTACCCACATCAGAAAAGTGTGTTCACTTGGGTAGTTTCCCAGCAAATTAAGACAGATGCCAATTCATGTAACAWTAAGACTGTTTGCAATTTTACTCTGTCTCAAACCTAACAGTAATCACCCAGAATTACTGCTTCTCTAACACTGCATTTCAATAAATTTACACTGACCTCTGCCTACTGATACAGCTATTATATACATACTGTAATTTTCCTATAGTCTTCTGCAAAGAAAGACACATCATTATGGAAACCTTATGAGTTTCATGTGCCTGTAGGAGAGACTGAAATATCTGTACCAACCAGAATCACTGGCCCAGCTCTTTTAACTCTGCATCTGCTTCCTGCACAGCTCCATACAAGCCCATTCTTCCAGGTTCTTCCCTTTCCTTATAAACATTACAACTGCAACAACATCTATGCAGTCACTTTTGAAATACCAATGTTAACACCATGTCTGTCTCTAATACTTCAGCTGCCAATATTCTCTTGACAACTAAATGAGTGTTAGGAAACAGCCAAAAAGAGACCAAGAGCCAGTAACGGCATGCAGGGAAAGAAATGTGCCACCATAAAGAAATTAAATTTTGTCACTTTGAAACGACCTAAATGTGGCACTGTCTGCAATCCCTGTCACAATGAACGAGTTGAAGCATGCCAACAGCAGGTCACCCACCCACTTCAATTTACTGAATGCAGATCACCCCCCAAAACTCAAGGCACATGGGCTCAGTGACTACACAAAGTCAGCACAGTGTGGTTTATTTACACTTCACATTTTTACGGCTTTTGAAGCACTCCCAGGTTTGTTCTGTGCACCCTTTCCTGCTGAGGTTGGAGGGGGCAGAAGGGACAGCACATTTGTCTCGAGCACACATCAAAGCCATCTGCTCCAAGTGCACACGTGGGGTTGTACGCTGCCGCTCGAGCGATTCACCATTTATCAACTCAACAGGCAGATGTTAAACCATTTTCTCCATTTGCTGAATCTGTGTTGTTTTAGACAACCAGCCAATACCACACACAGCACTCTCTCTAGAGAGGCAGCATCAAAACACGCCATTCCCTAATTCTCTGGTTGGGTACTGCAGAAGGGAAGGAGGCAGAAAGGTAGAAGCTTTCCTAGATAAGCTACTGTAAAGCTACATCAGGGCTGATAAGACACTTGGCTGTACTCTGCTTTTCCAGAGAAGAATGTAGAGTAGGCTACTCCTCAAACAAAAGGGAGTATTCAAAGCATCTTCAAAAACACAGTGGGCACTTGTGAAATTGCACAGATTGAAGTTAGGGGTCCAAATGATCATTTCTGCAGCCACTGACCAGACCAGAGTCCCACCTCATTCCTAGGACTCCTGGCCAGCTCTGCAAGCCCAGTTGCTCCCCCTAATAAGTACAAGCAGCTCAAAGTAGACACCAGTTTATATCAACAGGCACCAACTTTATGATGCAGTAGCTCAGGAGCTGCTTTGTAAATCACCAGCCTTTGGTGGTTGTGAACCCACACTTTACAAAACCAACCTATGAATCATTTTCCTCCCAATGTCACCTTTTCGCTTTTCTAGCCCTTAAAATCTTTCTTCTCTCCTTCCATTTTTTTCTGTGTTCAGTAACATTATACTACAAGTGATCTTTCATCCATCTTTGAAATCCRTCTGTAGTTTTCTTCCTTTAGTCAGCTTCCTGAATTTTCTCCCCCAAGAAGACCAAAGCCAGAGCCAGCCCAGAGGCATCACACAAAGCTGCAGCAGTGTCAGATACATCAACTACCCAAAGCATAAATCATCCTTCCCAAAATCCAGAATGCTCCTCTGGACACATTGGTGCCTGCACATTGCTGGGACACTTTCTATCACAGCTGCTCTGGAGTTGCTTGCTGAGAGTCCTGTGTTGAGGACACTTTTCACCTGCTCTGAAGACTCAGGAAACATTTCTATTTATCACTGTCCAATGCAGAGTTTCATCTGTTTGATAGGAGTCCTTAAGTGTTGTTGTATCAGCCTGTCATGTGCATATTTCTGGAGGGTTTGTGGGTTTTTTATACTGGCAGTCAACAATCACTTATCCATACTTTAAAAAAAAGTCCCACTACTTCTCATTTACTGCAGCAGGGATTCTCTTTTCATTGTCTTAACTGATCACTACAGAGCATGTGGGGATGCCCCACTGTATTACAGGTTAGATTTCCATATTCCTGTCAATACAGATTACAATCAAATTATTAAGATAATTTTTTGGACACCAGTGAGACCTTCCCTGATGTGCGACTTTCTGGAAAGCAAAACTTCTGACCCCAAAACTCCTGGCATTAATTCCCTAAGAGTAGGATTTCTCTGGGAAGACTACAAGCCTATAGAGTTAAACATGAAGGCATAAACATGATTTTGTCACTGCAGCTGGGTCACATTCCCCAAAACTCTTGACACACCCACAAAAATATCAGTAATTAGAGAAGGATGCAACAGCGTTTGTAACTGAASATTCTGGTGCCAACAGTMTACAATTCATTTATACACATCAGGAACAAAAGCAGCAGATGCCTGGCTACACTCATGTATTTGGGTATGCCAAGCACACAAAATAGCCACAAATTAGAATCCTTAACTAAAAGCCAGACAAAAAAAAAATAGTGATAAAGTCCCCTCAAGGGCTTCTATCAATACACAGACTGAAAGATTTGCACACTCGGCTCATCAGCAGTGAATGCTTCTGTGAATCAAAGCACCCCTGAGCACCAAGCTGTGCCTGCCTGCCAAAGGAGAGCACATAATAACACCAGGWGAAGCTGCAGATCATTCCACAGCTCCCAGAAACCATAAACTGCATCTGACACAAGTCAGTTTTACATTAAGACAGCCAAAGACTCTCCAGACAGTTACCTTAACAGACTTGTTAAGCAGCTGCACAAAACTCTCTCAAGAGGGGAAAAAAAAGCAAATTCCTCTTGCCAAAAAGCCATTCAGTGCTTCTAGAAAGCAGTTCTATTTTATAGAGCCCATCAAGGGACAGAAGCTGCTTTCTAGAAATCACACTATAGAACATTGTCATGATAGAAAGCACTATTTGACAGAACAAACCCAAAAGCAATCAGGCTCTTTTTTACTGGTCTGGGATTGCTACAGGAACTGCAACAAGTCTTTGTAAAATGGACTTTGTGGCAATTTCCTCTGTGGAGACTTTCAGTAAAAAAAAAAAAAAATCCTGTAGAATAGTTCAACTGGTGCTTGAACCAAGTTGGGCAAACTTGACAGTAGCTCTTGGGAAAAGTATGTTAAGCCCACCTTTCAAACAGAGCATCCTTACTGGAAGAGATTTTGGGGGGCAGAAGGCACAAGACAGGTAAGTCTGTAGGATCTGTCTCCTACAGGGATGAAAGGGATGATCTGACCTCTCAGTACACTAACCCAAGTTAACAGCCCACATCTTGCATGTGGAAAAATATCACTCTGGGTTTCTTTAGCCCTACAAGTACACAGTAAACAACAGTATTTCCAGCCTTTCCAGTTCTCATTTATGCACATTACCAAGCATCTTCCTGTGCAAAGTTCAGAGCTTCTTCACATTCCTTATACACAACATAGTGTTTTTAAAAACGTACACACACACTGTAACTGTGTTTAACCAAGCTACTTAAGTGATTTAAGCCAACAAGATAATACATTAAACAGCAGTCAGAATTAAATCCTGATTTATGTGCTGCACGGGAGTTAAAAAATCAACTTGCTAACAAGTGGGAAGCAAGGAGCTTTCCTCACCACACGTGCAGTTGCCAAGCTCATTTGAAAACATAAGTGACTGTAAACCCCTCTGGTGCTGTCTCTGAATCTGTGCAGAAGCGAAAACAAGGCTGGCCCCGATTGCCAAACCTTTCTAAATTATCCAAGGGAAAGGAAAAAAAGACCATCTCTGAGGCCAGGAGGTGCCATGCTGTGGGAGCACGTGGGACCCAGTACTGCCTCTCCACCTTGCAAACCAAGAACTACAGTGAGAAAGCAACAAGTACAAATCCCATTCTCAGTCACTCACCACAACTACAACAAAGTGCTTACAACCAAATTTAGGATTCATTGATCTCAATGTTTTGTCCCTCGRTGTTACTCCAGAACTTTTACCGTCCAAGCTACCAGCCAGGTTCACAAAACACAGACAACACCAGTACAGGGAGGCTCAGCTGAAAGCCACGCATTGAACTTGAGCATCTTTGTGTATTTACTGACTTYGGTGTGGAATAAGGGACTGGGGAAAATTTCAGTATCAACAGCACACTACTGAGCAAAGCAAGCACAAAGGAACTGTCTGAGAGCACTTGAGCCAAAATACAGGTCATGTCTGCCACTAAACAGCTTTGATATCAGTGTGGAGCCAAAGAGAACTTTTATAGGACAGTCCAACACAAACAGTCGCTGTTGTAAACGTGCCACATCCTCAGCCCCCATGCCCAGAGCAGAGGGCTCTACCTCATGGTTTATAAAATCATGGAATTGTTTAGTTATATTTCAAACCCCAGGGTGTGAAAGGGCGAGCACAGGGCAATTAACAGCCAGGAAAATTCAAGTCTGTAGACAGGCGTTTGACAGAGCAGCCACATCTGCTTCGCTCCCATCAGATAAAGACCACCACAGCCCATTACTATTCTGAGTCGGTAGCAAAATCCCTCCCTTTATAGCTTTGGAATGGAATAAATTTAGCTTACTCTAGATTGTACTGAAGGATATTCTGCAGCACAATTCCCAGTGTTCAGAGAAAGTAATTAGAGGATTAGTCGCCTCTACTGCTCTCCATTCCTGTTATTTTCATTGTGTTCTCAAATTCGAATCTTCTGTCGTTTTTCAGTAAGATTGATACAGACAGAGGAGAGGAAGGGAAATTTATTTCCCTAAAATTTAAATCTATCATGCCAGCTTAAAAATTCAAGCCACAAAGATTCGTTTTAAAATTTAAGATCCTGGAATTTGGGTTTAGCAGGCTGTACTAGATGCATCCACATCAGGAAATTACCACTTATCTTTTCTGCAGTTTATTAAAATTTAAAGCAAGCTTTACAGGCAACTTGCTTTCTATTCATATGTAATGTCAGATAAGAGAACAGCTCATCAGAAGCTCTGCACTTCACACAACATGATTTTACCACTGATATGACCTGCTTTGCCCCTCTCTGAAACAGGCTGTCTCGCACAGAAGTAAGGCAGAACTCCATCCCATATTAACACTTTTCTTCCAGATGTACCTTTAGTACTAAGACCCAAATTATCTGAACACACACAGACAAAAAGATTATTATAAAAAGAAAAAGGCAGAGCACAAGACTAGAGTTGCAGGAGCAAAATTATGGGATATATCACTATTTCTATGAAAACTACAGACTAGTACCTGTGGTGGGTGGGATTTGGGGCTTATATTGAATGAAACAAACACCGAGAACCAATATTAAATAATTACACAATGCACTTAGAAGGCCCACAGTGTAAATAAGGCACAGCTTTAATTAGGGTTATAGAATATCCAGTGCTTCCTAGGATAAAGCAGCCCACATTTATGTGGAGAACAGGCTTATGAAATTACATACAGCAAAAAGCACTTCAAGGACCTTTTTCTTCCCCCACAGCATGCCTAGGTAGAAGTTCTTTACATAAAAGTTAATTGTGTTTCCCAGTATTAACTGATTTAAACCATGTTTTTAATTTGGTGTCTTAAAACTATTTGATTTCTTAAATCAGTTGTTTAAGCCAGATTTTAACAAGCAGGAAAATCTTTGCTGTGTTGATTCTTCTCCTGGCAGAGCTTTGAATCCCAGTTTCATACAGTTAAGGGTAAAGCACACAGCACTATCAGGCTGCCCCATAATAAACATGAGAAATGTGTTCAATATAACTGCTTAATTTCAGAAAAATTCATGAATTTACACACATGTTTCTGAGAGCTTTAACAGCTGTATTTGACATGTTTCAAACCACTTCACTATCCACAATTTTACTGAGAGCAGGACTTGGAACAGCCATTACACATTTCATGTACAGCTCAAGAGATCACTGCTTACTCACCCATCATTTTTATGCTGGAGATACGAAGCAAAAAGTTTCCCTTCTGCAACCCTCTGCCAAAAACCCCATTTTGACTTTCCAGAGTGCTGCCCCATAAATCCCAGAATCACCTAAATAATTTCCACTGTCCCTTTCCTCTGCACCCACCTTCATCTCTAAACTTACCTGCCCTTCACATTCTCTTGACCAAGTATCTAATGACAGTTGTGAGATGATTTGGAAAACACATATTATATATATAAAATTAAAAACATTGAAATCACATGGCACTGGGTGGAATGTTAGTCAAATTCCTGTGCACTTTTGGAATACCTGGATGGTATCCAGAGGAAACCCCAAGACACTGTGCAACTGGCCTCAGTGAAGTCAGCTGTGGGTGAGGGAATTAAGAAGCAGCTCCAGTGAATCCTTGGAGCAAACACTGCCTACAAATAAATTATCAAATCATCTAATGCAGGCAGTAGAAAAATCATGAGTAGTCTTTTTTTTAAATAAACAGCAGTGGCTGTGAAGATCAAATTGCAAGAACTCTGCCACCACTCTGCTGAGCTAAGAAAGTAATTTAAGAATAGTAAATGTGGGAATCTGCACTGAAATCAATTGATTCTTTCACAAGGTCTGAACTGTAAAGCTACAAAACCCAGCAGGAAGGCTAATTAAAGATAACAGATGAAAATGGCAATCCAGATCAAATGCCAGATAAAAAAAAATAATTAAGAGCTTACATATTTTTAGAGCAAATATAATAAATGGAAATCCAAAAAGATAATCTCTTCAAAGTCAATATAAATGAAGAGTATATTCAAATCCACATTTAATATAATTATAACTGAAAAAAAGTACCCATTTTTCTAACAACCACCCAACAAGCTGGTACAGATTCACTGATCCTTAAAAAACAAGAACTTAATAGCACAGCAATGATGAAGAAACGCAGACCACAGAGTGCAGYGCCAACACAAAAATTCTTTTTACGTACAAATTGTACACAAACAGTTGGCTTTACTTAAAGAATTCCTTTCAGAAAACTGCAGCAGAACCTCTCTTGAGTTCTATAAACATGGAGGGAAAGGTTGGAGTGTCTCAATAACTGAATGCACTCCCCACTGGCAGCACGACTTCCAAGCACCTCTGTTCTCAGTATACCTTGTCCTACCAAAACATTCATTTTTGCATTGACCCTCCAATGTTTTACTAAACCTCTGGGATAATGACATGTATTCTTTAACAAGCAAGGTAATAGGCAGAAAATATTTCACACCTAAAAGGTGTTTTATTCAGCTACATTAACCCGTCCTGCTCTCTCAACTTCTACTATTACTGTTAATACAGCTATTACATGTAATAGGTAATTCAGAACACCTTTTATCACAGTATCTCATTTTGACCTTTTMGTTTCTGTACGTGGCAACTGATGTAAAATTATTTCCACTCAAGAGATTTGCCCTCTGACTGTTAARTCAGGTCAGGGAGAGCGGATAACAGGGATTTAAAATGATGGCACGGAAGCCGTAAACCAAAATTTGTCATTGATTATAAACTACATTTTACACTTCATATGGTATCGTTCCAAATTTACAATTCCCCAGACAAAACACATAAACTCGAGTTTGAGGCTTTTTGGTATTGGATTTTGTCGTTGAGCCTCTGTAAGAGTAGCAACTAATCCCTTAAATCTCACATCTGCTTTGCCTAATGAAGCACCAGGAACAAAAGGCCCCAAGAGCTGTGAGGGTTTCCCTGCATCCATCAAGGCCCAGGGCTCTCACCCCCTTCCCTGCAACCTGATGTCTCTGCAGACAGAGCTGGAGCTACAAATCACATATGGGCTGTAAAGATGGTATCTTCCTTTAATCTTCCCAGACTAATGCTTCCCAGGTTTGTTTTTTTCCCACATTAGGTGCACAGAGACTCTCCTCTCACTAGAAGCACCATCATTTTCTACACCTAAAAGAAAACAAAAAAAAGGCTCCATTTTGGCATTTACTCACAAACAGCCCTAATTTGTTTTTACAACAGCCATCACCCTCCCATTCCACACACTGCACACGGTGACTACTATAACACACAGGAACATTTTCCATCATTTTCAAAACCCTGCAGTTACTGGGATACAACTCACCTCACCTTCCACCCAGACCCTGAAGAGAACAGTGAATATCTGATTCAGAATAACCAAATACTTTTGCACACTTAATATTTTCTCCAAAAGAGCACAAAGAAATTATAATTTAGATTTTTAAACTCTTAATTACTTAATCAGGTTAAATTCTCCCCACACCGGTTATTTTCCAAAGTCATCCTGTTGTCCCCCATATTGGTTTAAGTGCAGCAAATTTGGCTAAAATGTCAATCTGCTTCATGCTAATTTGATTTCATCAATAAAGTGTAAATATGCTAAATTAAAAGCAAACCAGGCTTCTTCAAAGAAATCAGTTTTCATACAGCAGCGAGTGAAAATTCCCAGGCAGTTGCTGGAGTTCAGAAGCAAATTCATGAGGCACTTTCTGCCAGGGTTTCTTGGGTAGTTGTGGTGAGTAACTTGTGGAAGAGCTCATTTAAGCTGCCAGTTTTCATTTGCTGTTCTACCAGGCAGAGTCTCTCCACTCCCTCCTTCAAATCAGCTTTGCTACTCCTGTTTGAATCCTCTCCAGTATTTCAGAATCCTTCTGAACACTTGACAGGCAGATCTGCCCAGTATTGGATAACGCAGCCTCGTCAACACAGACTGTTCAATTCCACAATTCCCTGCTCATCCCAGTCCAGAAATCCATTACATTTTTACCAATTGGAGACAACTCTGGTTTCCAGGGCACCGTCCCTGCTGCAATAGCTATAGGCCCTACTGAAACTCTCCAAATATTTCACTTTGCTAGTAGTTTGGTTATAGTTAATTATAACTAAAGTGGTTTTTTTTATAAACCCGTATCACCAAGCCATCCAGACAACTCCGTGCAGCTGTTTCATTTTATTTACCCTTCTGACACTTGAACTGCTACCAATTTTGTCAAATTAAATTTATGGGGTTTGTTTTTTGGGGGTTTTCTTTGTTATTTTTCAAACTTTTCTTCCATGTGATGCATTTAATGCTGGAAAATTGCTTACTACTATGGAATCCCATTAGTAACCAGATCAGGAATTTAAATTTCACAAGTAATGTCCCAGGATTGAAATTAATTAATAGCCAGCTGATAACGGTGAAGATAGTATCACCTAAAGCTCCTTTTCATTTCTCTCTTTCTGACTTTTCATCCCAGTGCTCAGCAGCACCGTGTTCCCATCCTGCACACGGATCTGGTCCCTCGTTATCCCTTTCCAGCTCTCAGGGACCATTAAAGCTCTTCAGGAATTCCCCACTGTTCTCACTCCAGCAATCAATTACCAAGCCAGCGGGTGCTCCCGCCCTCTCTCTCTTTAGCCACTTAGGATCCTTGGGAACACACTCATTTAGAAAATGGTATTTCTAGGAAGTCCTCAATAAACCAGGACTCACCTTCTAACCCTGCAGTGAACAGACACCTGCTGTTCTGCTGTTTTCCCCAAATACAGGGGAAAAATATGTGCAGAGGGATGAAAAGGCAGCAGAGAGGTGCTGTGCAAGCTTTCTCCTGTGGGAAAGGCACAGCTGGGCTCTCTCCTGCTCCCAGCAAACCCAGAGAATGCCYCATTACAGAAAAGGGATCCAATCCCACCCAAATGGATGAGGAACTGATCATGGCATTTATGATCTCTCCTTCATGAAAATGAGGGTAAATAGTTTAGAACGCCAATTCCTCCTTACTACTTCCTCATGCACTTTCCCAAAATGCCTTTTATTATACCAACATCTCATTTATACTCAGTGAGTCACAGAAATGTCAGATTCCTTACATTATTATATAGGCAAGAAAGGAATTCTTGGGACTAGAACCTGCTAAATGAGTTTCTCACATTTGATGCTTACCACACTCACCACAGACTGTTCACCTGGGTGCTCCACCTTGTCTTCAACCCCCATGACAGATCCCACCTGCAGAATGTTGGGGTCATCCTTCATATAATCCATCTTCCACTGAAATGCAACAAAATAATGCACAAAACCAGAGCATTTAATTCTCACTGGTCTTGGTACATTYTTTTTCCCCTTCTTCTCCTTGCTAAGAGTATCTGAGAAAGCCAGGATTTGCATCCTGCCAAATCTATATATTGACATACTCTCTTTTAAGTAAAATATTTTGAACAGACCTCTCCACACCACCACTATTTCTAAAAATAAATATTGAACAACAGCTAACGCTCACTTTCCAGGCATGGAGCACTGTGAATTGCAGGTAGCTACTTAAGTACATTCTTTTCAAAATATTATAGACATTCCCTTAACAAGGAGTTATAAATGCATGAATAAACTATTCAGTTCCCCTGACTTAGTACTTAAATGCTGGCAAAGATATCAGTATGAAAAAATAACTACTTCCTACTAAAACACATAAGCAAAAAAAAGAGCATCTATTTGTTAAAAACCATTATTTAAAGTGTCTTGAAATACCAGGTGCCCAACTGAGACAATCTTATGCAGTGGAAGGTATAAAYATAACAGTTTTTGTGTCTGTAACCAAATGCATCTTCATTACAGTCTTGTGCTGCCACGCAAGCCTCAGCTTTGAAAGCTAAAATTGTCAAATTAAAGGAGGTTTAAGTGTTATGAAAAGACAAAGCACTACCTGAAGAAGGAAATGTTACTATCGAGTGTAACTAACAGTCTGGAGGGTCTGAAGTATTAAGTACTTGCCCTCAGGGTTGGATCAGCAAATCTAAAACTTCAGGAAAGCCTGCTTAAACCCGCACTAGTCCATCATGAAATTGTTGTTAGAGCGTGAGGCTTTAAGCATTAGAGCATTACGTGCCTGTCAAATTACATTAAGCAATATTAGAAATAGAGCAGTTTAAAGCCGTGTTGGGGCTGGAAGTGTCCCTGCCTCTGGCCGATAGCAGTGGAGGAGCTGATGCAGCTTGCCACATCGCTATCAAACAAGTCGGCTTCAATAACACAAGGTCTGTCTGAACTCGCACAGATCCTCCTGTTACTACAACAACGGCAAAAAAAACCCCCAACCAAACCAAAAACCAAACCCTCAGTTAAATGTTCCATCAGCATGAAATACTACACAGACAGAGAAAATAGAAATTTGTTGTGTCTGTTGAATCCTGAACTTCACCTTGCCGGGACACGGCAGCAGGGAGAGAGGAGCYGCTGTAATGAAGCCCCACGGGAGTACAAAGATAGAGATAATTGCAGCTTTGTCTCATTGCACATCAACCTGACTAACTTCTGTTAGGAAGTTCAAACACCATTTCACAAATTAATTCAGGATTTTTATTTTGAGTGAAAAACAAACAAAAAACCCACACGGCACTTATGGCAAAGGCATTCAGAAAAGAACAATGCGCTGGAGTTGTAAGAACAAAAGGCAGACATTCCTCCTGGAGGAAAAGAGCTGAGTTGTTACTATGAGGCTTCTCCAGTGCAAACACTTCAGGAGAAATGAGCTGAAATTCTGTCCCRACCTGGAAAGATTCATTTTATTTGTGACACTGGGAGATGACACATCAGTGTTGTGYYGCCAGACACGCAGATCYGTGACTGACACTTTCTGCTCAGACCGGCTTCCAAGGAAAATAATAATAGTTTTGAGGAAACGAGAGCTATGAAAGAACAGCATGTATCCTACATTTTTCCCTTCAGTAGCAAAAGGCCTCAGTACCAAGGAAAATACCAAGACAGCGGAAGAGTTTGAAATGTAACATGTAATTTTTAGTGCTTGTCTCTGTGCATCTCACTTAGCAAAGCAGGAAAAGCACTGATTTTCAGTAAAGCTGAAAGAGGCRATCTAGTGTAACTAATATTGTAATTACAGAATCCTGTCTCTTAGGCCAGGATTCCCCTTCACAGAAACATGAACAAACAGCGATGCAACAAAATCCTACCACTACCTGCTTTACAAAGTTAAGATCTGTTTATTCATGAAGATTCAAACTTAGGAGTCAGTGAAGATTTTAGGATTTAAGCCAGAACCATTAGGGCTCTGAACTACTTTCATGAACACAAACACTCAAAACAAATGATGAAGAGATGAATTCATAGTTCTACATTTTAGATTATTAAAAATCTTTTCTGGATCTAATATTATACGGAATATTCTGTCAATAAATCCCCTCCATTCTGTCGCTGCACTGCCACAATTTGTGTTCAGACACCAGCAAAGAAACTCACTATGGCAAAAACAAGGTTCTCATTTTGCCRGCTCAAGAGAGAAGAAATAAAAATCAAAATGCTACCAACATGGAGCGACAGATCAACACAGTGCAAGTGTGATTGTTACGAATGAAAACTGGGACACATCCAATCTCACAATTCCTGAGCATACTGGACTATTTTTACTTTATGTGTATTCCAGTAGGAGCAAGGCTCTACACCAGTAGTGAGTGCTAAGCACAGTGCATACATGTTTTATATATTAAATGCAAAATGAGAAGGAAAATTCTCTTTTAAAGCCCCAGGAGTACGGTTTTAACATTTTTCTTTCCAAAAAGAAAATGTTCAGCAATGTTGTCCTAAAAAGCTCAAAGGCATCTCACTGATAGGCCAACCAGAAAAAGCAAAAACCAACGTCTAGACTCCTGGTGTCCCTCACTTCCCAGGGACAAAAGAGCAAAGGAGAGGAGCAGCACAAAACAGGTCAGGTGGCAGCAGATGGGAGAGGGGAGGTTTGATGGGAAGGAAAATAACAGCAGGACTTTAACCCAGTCTTTCAAACCAATTCATGAAATGCCCACTTCTTGACACTCTGCATTATGTCTGCATTCATAAGATGCACAGGAGGTGATGCATAAGGGGAAGAAGACAAAGCACAAGCTTCCGTACCAGTTTTATTTCCACATTAAATGTCACCCTCTCATAAAAAGTTCATACTATACATCTGTCCACAACTATATCACAGCCAGATTCTGTATGTCAATTATCAAACAGTTCAATCCAACCCCTTCAGCCCCAATTTTTGATGCTTTAAACTCCTGGCAAAATTGGAACTAGCCCAACAACTTTGCAGCAAGAACACCACATCAGAGTGCAAGTCTCACTGTTTACACAGACAACCAACCCATCTGCCTCTTGACAAGGCAACACAACCTGCCTCAGACAGGTATCAATTTTAGTTTCTACCAAAAGCACTTTCATATAACCACAATCCCTATTTTCAAGGCAAGGTGTTTTCCCCCAATGTGAAGCAAAACACAGTRTAAGAAACTATTAATACAGAACTAGTACAGCAAGGCACAATCAGAAATTAGATTAATACAGTACTGATGATGCCAAAACATTCAGCACATTCTTGGCCTTTCCACTTTGCATGCAATTTCTTGCTGTTGACAAAGTTATCTCAGTGAATTTCTAAGGTGAATCTTATTCCCCTTCAAGTCTCCACAAGCCTGCATGAAAAAGCATCCAATCATCATCATACTGGCTATAGTTAGCAGGCACTAAATAAATAGATTTAAAAGCAGTGAATGCTTAATGAGAAAGAATTATAACTGTAAATTACAGTCCCCTCCCAATAGTTTGTATGTCTTCTTTAACACTACTCACCTATTTCAGTAATAACAGAACAAGGTATCTAGATCAACGCACAAACAAACAAAAAAAGAAAAACAAAAATAAAGAAAGCACATAAGCAGCAAACCATCATGGCAAATTAATGTGCAGGCTTTGGCCAGTCTGATGAGACTGTGAGTACATAATATTTGAATGAGAASGATTTCTGTTTTAAAGAAATCTACTTTTTTCTTCACTGTTCTTCAAATACACATTGATACACAGCAGGAAAAAAAGTTATGTAAGTGATAAAGAAGAGACATTATGTACCTGTAACAAGTGTCCTAAGTGCTCCCTCCTTCCTGTTAATCAAGCCTGAGAAACACAAGACGGAGATAATCCTGGAACACTGGACAGACTGATTAGATACAATCTGTGTATCTGTGATTTCTGAACTTTTTCTGGTGCTAACAACACATTTCACAAGYAGGCAAGTGAAAGCTGGGAAAGTACTGCTAAAAGAAAGCCTACGCACCATTTATGCACAAATAACAAATGATTCTGGGTATGACATTTCCTTGAAGACAACTTCCTTGACTTCAAAACAAAGAGCATCCGAATCTTGGCAGGAGCACAGAAAATGACTCTGCAGACACTCAAGGTTTTGGCAGAAAAGTGACTGAAGGACAATGGATTACATGAGGCTCCCAAGATGTCAAACATCCCATGCACACGAACTGGCTCGAGTTCCTTCTGGAGTGACCTTCAGCCAGGGTTKTATCAGCRACCAAGATAACAAAATTGGTATGACCTTCTGGACACATCTGAGTCAGTGCAGCTTTGACCAAATCCATGTGCTCTAAACCAGCACGTGCTGCTCAGCTGAGCCACCCCTGAGAGTCCGCTGACCCTGCACAGCCAGGCCTTCAGCATCTTCCCACGCAGAGCAAATGTTCCAACACAGGCTCCCAGTCTCAGCCTATTACCCTGACACTCCTTCCTCCACAAGCAAGGGCTGCTGGCACAGCTGGGCTGCCAAAGGGAAGGATTGTCTCCACTGCATCCACCTTGAGCACTGCGGTGGGGTTTCACCTAGTGCAAAGTGCCTTATTCAGAACAAATCCAGGCAGGACTGTTACCCTTGCAGCAAGACTCTTTGTGTATCTCAGATCATCCAATTCACGTTRTTGCTCCACCACCAATGCTGCAGCCCAGCATTACCTGGCAAACACTGGAATAGAATGGATTACAGCTCCATGGAAGCTGTAGCATCCATTTGTTGAGGAAACTATCACCTCTCAGTATTTGCATAGCTCCCCATCCAACCTGAGGCAGAAGTATCAGTTGTTAAATTTCAAAATCTTCTCCTTTTCACATATGTGTCTGAAGCCATCAAAGCTTTTGACTKAGGAAGGCGCCTCCATACACCTGTTTCAACGTGGTTTAGTGTTTTTAAGGCTAAATGAGGTAACTCACTGCCACCAAGCAAACATCAATTACTACTTCAGCCAGGAAAAACCTCAGTGAATTCATACTGCCACACTGTATGATGGTGTTCCCCCTTGTCATGCTGTATTTGGTATGCCCATATAGATTTTTATTTACCACTATGGCTAAATTTTAATCAGAGGATTTTCTACACAATTTCTCAGGAGTCAGAGAAAAATCAGAGCCCTACCTCTACATTTAGAAGATGTATTTTACAAATACATCTTCATCTGGAGATAGAAAAATGGTTCCTCAGTAAGAGCCCTGTTTTTACATGCATCCCATAATGGCACAGTGATACTCCCAAGCCCAGCAGTATTTACTACTACAGTGCAAAGATACCAAGAGACAACATTAAATAACCAAGATATTTTTAACCACGGAAACGAGAGTTAAAGAGTTAGTTCCCAGTAACAGGCAAGATCATAACACAGGGATATTTTAAGACATTCAGCATGGGCTGTCTCTTGCACAAAATTGCAAACATTTTGTTTTGACTTACGCAGTTTATTTATCACACTCAAGTAGCAACAGAGTCAATTTTTGTGACAAAACACCAAACAAATATTTGAGAAAACTTTGAGGGGGAGGGATGAGTTAGGGAGAACATTTTATGTGCTTTTACAAGTTTTGCAATCCAGCTTTCCAAGGCCAGCTTTTCTTTGGGAACAAACTGGGAGCAGCTGCCCATGCTGAAGCAAGGCCAGCTTTGTCCCTCCCTGCCTCCCACCTGGACCACCAAGGCACTGCCTCATCGCTGACCTTCAGCGGTGGAAGATTCTTTGGTGGGCTGAAGAAGGGAGAGGTGTGGAAAACCAAATGCTAATGTAGAGATAACAGGGAGGAGGAAAAATTTCTGCTTGTTTTACATAGTAGCCTATTGTCCCAAGTTTATAATGGTAAATGTCATTACAGGAAGGCTACAAGTCAAAAGTAATCCACAAAGCCTCCCCAAAGTTTCTTTCAGGCCCCCTTCCAGCTTCTGTGCATTTGCTCTGTCTTATTCAACATTCCCTCCAAACCTCTGTAGGAAATTCAGAATGAGTAATGCCTGTATATCTAAAGCACAGTGCCTCAAAGGTGCAAACTACAGACATCAGTCCATAACCGCYGAAGGAGTTTTTGATCATTCACACAATTTTTTTTTTGCATTTATGCAGTACAGAAGTTTTGCTTTAATAACACTCACAAGCTCTCTAAAAACCTCAAGCACAAAAAAGCACCTCTCCCTCACCTTCTCTCAAACCTATGATCTCTTTAATTACCTCTTCTGGAATTCTGGACTGAGAAGCAGGCTGTATGTTAACCAGATGCACAGCCAAAATACTGTGAAGGCAAGAGCTTCAAAGAGAGAGGCTGTTGGTATCTATGTGATCAGCTTAGGTCCACCCAAGCAGCCAGGCACATTTTCAGGTGGCTGAGCTACACCGCTGAGAGAAATTCACCAAACCTTTGCAGAGATGGGGAGTTGCTGGTCCTACAAATTTAGTTGTATCAGTATGAGAAGATAACCCAATTCATTCAGGAATACACAAACCTTATAAAAACAGGGGAGAGAGAAGATGGAATAACCTCATTCATCTGAAATAAAGCTTCAGCAACAGCACTGTTAGGAAGAGCACTGTCTGGGGAAGGGAACAGAAGCTCTAATCCTCAGAGGCTGTAACCCACTACCCAAAGAACAGCTTCCACAGAATTTCCCAAAAAGCTGGAGAACAAGCAAGCTGCTACAGGTTCAGAAATTCCCTGATCATTCAGGGTCTAAATGCGTATGCTCTGGTCCCATAAAGTCCTGATTTTCAGAGGTCGTCTGATACTACAAGACAAAGAATCTCCTCAGTTAAACTTCTCTGGGATTTGAGATTAGCAATAAAACCCAGAAATCTGCATTGCTGTAGTGCCAAGTATAAAATGTGGTTTATCTCACCAGGGAAGTTCCATATTCTTTTCAGATTCCCCTGCTCAAGAACACCCCTAACCAATGCTGATCAGAACTGTTTTAGACACAAGAGTTATCCAAGCTGCAAACTGGGAGTGCTTTGTCATCTAAGCATTCGATCAGTTGTGAAGTCTGGGAGGAGAAATAGACTTGGGCAGCTACAGGCCCTGGAACCAGAGTTTCTTTGGCCACATGAGATTCATGAAAGAAAACTAAATACATAGAAATCAAACCTGTACTTGCTTCCCCTTTTCTTATCCTGGGTTAGGGCAAAAGAGAAAGAAAAGTGTCTCTCAGTATCTTAAACTCACAAAACAGGAGAGGTTCCCAGGAAAATCTCTGGGACTACAAAAGTGGCAATTGTTGTCAACATCTAAGGCTGAGAGCACAACACTTCAGGATGACCCCAATCTAAGACAGATCACTGTTCAGACACTAGCCTTGTTCTCAGTGAAATGCCAGGCCACAGCCCCCAGAGTGAGAGTTCCCAGGGAATGGGCAATCCTGAGCTCACTGCACCAAGTCCAAAGTTCTTCCAGTGGACAGGGAGTGATATCCCTCCCTGCTGGTATCAAAAAGCAGAAAAGAAAGCATCCATCATTCCCTGGCTGTGGTGAACTCAGTGTAAGAGACCCCTCAGAGCTGGAAGAATATAGAGTACTGAACAACCGAGCAAGCTGGCAGTGCTGGGCCTTTAATGAGCTTCCTCAAGTCAAAGCGATAGGCATCTGCTGCTACTGAAATTAGAAGGCCAAAGTATAGATTACCACAAGCATTATCTCACAGCAGGCATCTGCAGAGTCCAGAACTTCCTGAAGTACCAGCAGAATCACTATGGACAAGAGGCATGCAGAATTTCAAGGCAAGTCTGTACATAACACACTCAGTCTGACACAGAGGTCACCTAAGTAACAAGCTCTGATGTAGGTCCAGTGGCTGGACTGGTTTGTGGAAGGACATCTCATGGATGATCAAAAAAACCCAAGATAATGATCTTGTAGAAGCAAAGCCACCAGTGCTAAAGAATTCTGAATTGCTTTATGACTGCCAGAGAATTTCTGCACACAGAACTGAAGAGCTTGGAGCATCCAGCAAATGAAGCATCACCATAAGCACTTTGCTGGAGATACATCCCTTCAAAAGAGATTATCAGGATAAAGTACTCCCTGTTTTCTCCTAAAATATTTGTGAGGTCTTTGGTGTTGAATAGGAGCAAACCAGTAAGATCTCAAAACAAAGTAAATCTATGTCTAAAAGAAAGCATAAACATGTCTCAGACAAGAGACCTACAGAGTGGAACGAGGAATCTTCAAATGTCACAAGAGAGTCACCCCTCTTAGTACTTCTCTTGGCAAACAGATAACATTACTCATTTTACAGATGGAGTCATAAGAGACTCCCAAAAAGAGAAATATTTAGATTTTATTCTTTCCATCAACAAAATCTCTAAGCACTCTGGAAAACAAATATTTTCTAATTTGTAAAACAGGAGTAGCAGCTGTTTGTTTCTTTGAAAAGGTATTCTTGGCCCATGATGCTTCAATTGCTTTCTGTGTTTTCAAAATAATTGCCCCTCTCAACAAAGCCTTGGAGCAGAGAAGTCTCATCTCCTCTTTGATGCAGTTCCAACTCCCCTGTTCCAGGAGAGCAATTCCGTACTGCTCTGAGTACACACTACCTGACTTTTCCAAAACACAATGTTCCATCCATGTAAGACAATTTCATTTGGACATTAGTTTGAGATAACAGGAAAAGTATATCCATCAGGAGCTGCATGTTCCCCTTGTCACAGCGTTTTCTTTTGAGTATGAAACAACCTATACAGAGAAGGGGAATTCCTGTATTACAGATGCTGACAGTCCCAGGCTCTAATAGTTCTTTACAAGCCCCTGCAGTCATCAGGCTGTTCCCAACTCTGGTCCAGCACAGCCCATCCAAACACCTGGAACCCCACAGCAGATCCCCAACACTTTAACACTCTAAAGAGAATCTCCCTCAGAAATGCCAGCTTGCAGGGTGAGTTATCCCCAACAAGTTCCAAAGGCAGTACCACCACACAGGCAGACACAGCATGCTCAGGCCATGTGGCTTCATTCGATCCAAAACCAGTCTGGGGAGTTTTCCTGACTTTTAGGAAGCTAAGAGCAGCCCAGCTCTCAGGAGACATGCACTTCTAAGACCAGATCCATTCCAGTGAGAGTCTCAATTGAGAGTCCAAACAGAATAAACATGAAACAGGACAGAGCTTCACCACTACAGCAGCTGGTCCAAAATCTCCACTCTGAATTCTGGGGAACGGTGGGGAAGCATGCAGGAACCAGTCAAACTGGAACAAGACAGTTTTAAACAAGTCATGCTACATTAGGCTCAAGCTGTGAAATTTTCATCTTCCACTGAAACAAGTGGCTCTGCCGTCTCCAGTACAAATCCTACTCATCGCTTCTCCCGTGGCACAAAGAATCGAGGACATTCCGTGACGGGCAGCAAGATTTGCAGTGTCTGACCTTACACTACAGCAKTCAAACCTCAGCTGAGATGCAGCCTCTCCTTTCCCTGGTTCTGCATTATCACAAGCCCGAACCCCCCAGGTTATTTCTGACATGGTCAAGGAAGCTGCAAAGTGACAGATCCTGCGCAGCAGTGGCTCCACAGCCTGGCTCCCTGCGGGAAGCGTATGGGGAAATGAAATGTTCCCAAGTTTCTTGACACCAGCCCTGGTGATCACTGCATCCTCCTCTGCTTTCAAAGGGCACCACATTCAAGGAGAATCTGCTCTAAAATATTGATTTAGAGCAGATGTAGTTTAAAGAGAGTTTACAAGGAAAGCATTTTTTGATCTTTTTTTTATGCTCTGAAGGGAAAGCATGAAAACAAAAAACAACGTTAAGTCATAAAAAATAATTGTTGTAGACCTCAGCAATTTTTAATTCCCCTTCCTTCACTAAACATCTGGGTTTTGTTAGAAAACACTATAAAATGATTTTCCAAAACCTTTGACATGCATTGAGCAGTCAATAGGGCCCAAAAGCTCAGGAGGGAGGGTTTCAAACCTAGTAAGGGTTGTTATTTATTAAGCCCTACAAGTGAAATTGGTGTAACCATTTTCTCCTGCCTAACCATTCCGTGCTATTTGCAAGGGCACAGGGGTAGGGAGTTAGCATGTTAAGACAATGCTCGTTTAATAGAAAAAAAGGACATTACACCAAGGAAACTATTATTCAAGCAGACTCAATCTGATGAGCCAAGAAAAAGCTGCCTCTGCACAACCCAGGGCTCTCGAGACACCTATGAGATTAAGTTACTTCAGAACAAATTAGTGCTCCATGAACTGATTAGACCATAAATAAGCCCAACAGGAAAGAGAGAAGCCACTGACAGACACARCATCCTCCCAACAGCAGCTGAGCTCTACAGCTCTCATTCAGAATGAACACCAAAAAGCTGTCAGTGCCGAAAGGATTTGTGGCCTTTTTACTCCCAATTCAAAGTACGTCAAAGCAGATGCAATATCTACAGTAGATAACTAATCACAAGAATCCTATACTTTCATTTTCTCTCGTCACTCAAAGCACAAATTGCAGCTCTCTCCCCGACCTAATAATTATTCGTATGGCTGCGTTTTGTTCTTCTCCAGCAGCAGCAGGAAACTTGATTGGAGCTGCAGGAACCCAGCCAGTGACTATCCAAGCTGCTGTTGTGATAGCACAAAGCAGAAGCCAACTCGGCAGGTAATTGGACTTGGAAGTCAGAGAGATCTTCCTCAGTCAGCCTGAAACAGTAATTTCATAGGGGAGAAAATAGGTTGCCTTTATCTACCACAGGTTACCAAAGGAAATCTTTGATCCTAAGAAAGACAGACATAATAAACACCAAGACACACTACCACAAAAAGGTATTAAAGGTGGGGTTTTTCAAGTCTGCAGCAATTCAAAAGGCATTTGGAATCTTCTCTGGAGTCACTATTAGGCATGCAATCACTTAGGAAAGCACAACATTCCCTTGTTAGAAAGGAGCACTTCCAGTGCTCAGCAGTTGTATCATCTTGCCCACTGACTTAATACTTTGGAAAGTCTCAATTGCCATCCACGCTGTAACGAGGGAATTCAGTCATGCTTCCAGAGTAATCCTAGGGAATCCTGGAGGGCTACTGTCAACAACTCCTGCTTCCTAATGCCGTATTTCAAGTAATTCAAATGTACATGAAGCYCCTTCTTCATTTCGCTAAACTTCACACCCATGGAAGTAATTCCGAAGCATCAGAAGCCAAGAGAGAAATCTAAATGCTTGCAGAGCCAAAGTCATGGGGGATTCCATGATCAGAGTGTCCAGCAACACCAGTGAGCTCAGTGCTAATGCCAGCTGCCAGCACCCCTCTCACATGGAACTGGGGGAGTTCTCTCCCACTGTTCCACAAAAAGAACTCCAACTAACAACATCCAGCAAGAAGCCAGGGGATGGTCATGAAGAAAAGGAATGAGGAGTGAAGATTCACTTGTGTTTGCACAGGGCAAAGTGTTATCCTGATGGTCCACTGAATCAAAAGATTGGATGTGTACTGGAACAGGAACACCCACGCTTTGCAGAAATTGGGATCATACAATTTTATTTAGACAGCATATTACTGATCTGCTTAAGATCTGTAAGAAAAAACATACTGACCTTAAATATTATCCCACAGTGATATTAAGCTGGTTTAGTTTTCAGTCATAGACTCCCCTTTCCCTTTTAGACTCAAATACCCCCAGACAAATAAAGTCACAAACCCCCAAAATACAAAAAACCCTTATGAAAGCCTCCCCTATTCCTCCCAAAACCCAGTAAAGTCCAGTTCAGCATCCCATCATTCTCAGGTGATTATTCTGAAAAAACACCTTTTATCCCACTCTCATTTGAAAGTTCAGCACTTACTGGAAAATTTCTGCCCAAGTAAATCCTGTAATCATTTCAGATATCAGCACACTCTGACTGGAGTTTCACAGCATTAAATATTGTGCATGAAAGCAACAGTTAACGCAACATAACTAAATGAAATAAACATTACAGCTAACTTCTGACTTTGTTAAACAGCTCCAATAGCCTGAAAATAAAAATCACCAACCCTAACTATGTTATGATGAGCCAACAGCAAACTTAGACCTATGAGTTTGGTAGTCAGAAGAAGGTTTTCACAAATTCTGTGATCAAAACTGATAAACCTTCCTCTTCATCATGAGACCCATGTCAAGAGGCAAGGAATGGCCTCTCCTGTGATGTGATGATTTTGAAAGAAACACTCAAATTCAGCAAAAGGGATTATTAAAATCCTGAGAAAGATCCATACTCAGTTAATGAAGACTCACAGTCTCCCAGTCACCAAACCCCAGACATGCTCAGGACAGCAGAAGAGTTTTAAGCTCTTCCTTACAGTAAAACCAATTTTGACAATGCTGGAAAAACTCTGTCTCAAATAGGTTGATTTTTGTCAAACAGGGGACACCACAAAATTTCCTGAATGGTGCCTAAGCACAGAGTTAATAAAATAGGTCTTAAGTGCATAATTTTGAAGAGATGCATCTCTTTTTTAACAATGACAACAACTCCGAAAAAACTTGAGACTTACTACCCTATGCACTGCTTTCCCCCCAAATACACCCATATACCCCCAGAAGGCCAAACATTTCTGAATTTTCTTCAGCACCTCAGAAGGCAGAGCGGCAAAAAACAAGTGCTTAGTGGAAAAAACAAAAGGCAGTGATTCATATGCAATTAGCTCAGCTAAATTTACTACTGAAGCCATTGCCACTCCAGCTGTCCTTGACACCTGCACAGCAGGGACAATGGAACATGACAAGCATCCTCTTACCATCTACTGCAGTGTTCAGGCTGACACACCAACTTGAAATTGGTGACAGCTACAGTTCTTGAGCTGCTGCATTAATGCAATCAGCACAAAACCAGCCATGCAYCTTATTCAAGCCTCCATTTGTCAGACAAAGCCAGGGGAGGCAAYCAGGGCTTCTCCCACCTCTGCTACATCCACCACCCAAAAAGCATCAGCACTCTAAACATTACATATGTCTTTTTACTCACATATTCAGTTTACAGTGACAGACAAGCAGAACAAAACAGAAAATTGGCATCTGAAAAGTTAAAATGAAGGCTGTAAAGGGAGGAAACTTGTTTGTATCCTGTGCAGCACAAGTCTCTGCTGTTTCATCTCCCTTAAATATGAATTAGACTGAAAGACTGAGAGCACAACTAAACTTCTGAGGTCAAGTTGCACATTACTTGCTAAGAACTAAGCAGCTCACTTTTTATTAGCCTATGCTACTTCATTTACACAAGATACATGCAGAAACACTTCTCAGTAAAACAATTCAGGCTCTGGTGCCTAAAATGTGAGAAAAGCTGATGACAGCATCTTAAAAATGTAAGTGTCCTTTCTGTGCATGGAAAGAGCTCTCACTGAGAGCCACTGCACCACTGTTCTGGCACACATCCACCAGCCCTGCCCCAGACAGCAGCACAAACACACAAAAGCTCTTTTCTAAGGGTTCAGAGAAAGTACAAAACACACTCAACTTGACACATCTCCCTGAATCYAAATGCTCAGAGGACAGGCTTTAATGTCCCAGACCCTCTGCTATCTTTATAAGGACACCAATTTGTACAGTACACATATTTTATCTGCACTACAATAACACCACAGATGAACATTAACCAGATTCCTTGTGGTGTCTGCCAGGTGTTTAAATATTTTGCAACTCAAATGCTGAAATACTATCTGCAGTCTAAATGCTTAAGCTTATCCAGTGAGAACACGTGTACATTTCCATCCACGATGTAAAACACATTTTTTCCCCATTTGTTACATTTTAAGCAACAGACTAGAATTACCAACATATACTACAGGTCTATTCTGAAGGCTGATTCCATCAGGAAGATTTAACTCACAAAAGCTTTCATTTTGATAATAGAAACACTGAAAAATATCTACTGTAACTTTTAATCCAAAAGACTCCACATTTTGATAATAGAAACAATATTTACTGTAACTTTTAATCCAAAAGACTCCACATTTATCTGCAGTAGGCAAGCCCTATACAATGTTCAAAGAGAACAAGCTCTAATATTGTATATTTTGGTGAGTTTAGGCATATACTGTGTATGGTGTGTATTAGAAGAGAAAACATAATCCCATACTGTGTATTAAACATAATTCTTCTCTTGGTCCAAGACAGACAACACATCTGAGAATGGTGTAGGTTCTCTCCCTCTCTCTCCCTAGAGGTATTTCAGTGAGGTACATCTCGAACAAACCATCCTCCTGTGTGAGTGCCACCACAGAACTTCCCCTCCAGYTTGGCCCAGACTCTACTCACTACTTGCTTCTAAGAAAAAGGGTTTGAGAAGACAGATAGCAAGACCTTTTGCAGCCTGAAATATATTCCACCACCAGAATTCTGACCTGGACAGTTCTATACACTAATATGTTGCTAGGTTAATATATTTACTTTGCTGCTTTTCCTCCTTCACCCACACTAAACTTCAGGTAAAMATCTGTGTAGTATCGTTATTAGCAACAAAAGTGAAAGGCCCAAAGAGATGAGAACATTTTTTATAGCATGTCAGTTATCTTCTGAAGAGGAAAGAAATATCACTCCAGTGAGAAAGAACAAAAATACTTTTTTGTGGTTTTATCCCCTATGGCTCAGATAAAACAGTCAGCACTGACAGTCAGCTTTCTGAACAGGGGCAGGAAGGTCAGACCGTCTCATATCTGAGCTTACAGATCATTTTAAACAGGTAACTGGATTAAAGCTATATACCCCAGAAAGAAAATCCAGCAGCCTCTTCMTTAAACAAATGTATCCTACCAGCACAGAATAAACTGGCAGCAAGGTAAATCAGCAGTAATACCCGAGTTATTCTCCTCTCAGGATCATCAAAAACCAGGATTTGCCCAGTGTCACATACCTTCGATGCTTGAGGAGTAGAGATGACATGAACAGTGCTGGGCTTAACTCCACTTGCCTTAGGTCGCTTATAAAGGGCAAATCTGCTTTTCCTGCGCCCCCTGTCACCATTAGGGAGGGATCCATTATATCTGGAAATAAAGGAGAAAAGTTGAGCATAAACCACCACGAGTTTGGAATGCAGGAAAGGAGAGAGCAGTAATTTGGCCACAATATTCTGCTATCATCAAATGCATGGGGCAAAACAAAAAAAAAGTAACAACCAGGCTAAGTTTGCTTCCTGAATTATGAGCACTCAAACATTCTTCACCTATCAATGGTTGAAATTTTATTCTCATTAAAAAGATAATTAACTACAAATGAAATACTCAATTTTTCAGCCACAGAAACACTTCTTCACCTCCAGAATCAAAGGAATTTGGAAGAACAAACTCTGCATCTTCACTTTAATTTCAGAACATGAGGAGGTTTCAAATGTTTTTACCCCACCACCCCTCTCCCCACATCTCAGGCAGGAGTGGAGGAAGAACAGGGGCAACTTGGAAAACCAAAGTAATTTAGGGGCAAGTAAAACTACGTGAAAAGGAATATTACTCACATAGAATGCTTTTCTAGTCATATCCCCCCCCTTGTTTTTAAAGAACTTTAAACCTAAAGGCTTTATCTATTATTAAAGACAGAGGATGCAAGTGTTTTTAATTTATGTGACTATCTGAAGCCTCACTAATGACTTTCTTTATCAGGTGTAACACAGGAGCCCTTGACAGTTCTTTCATCTCTCCCTGAGGACAMAGACCCCATGGATTAATTATTCAGAGAAGTCTGAAGCCTCAAGGGGACAGAGCTCCTTCCCCAGGGAAGGGATCAACTGGAAATTTCTTTGCACTGCACAAGCACGGAATTCACCGCCACCTCACCCCCAAGATTTAGGTCAGGCAGAGGCTTTTCACCACTATTCCTGCCAACTCTCAGCTGGTCTAGGAGGAGCTTTCAGGGCTTTACTGCCTCTTCCATTCCTGATCCTGAGATTTCAGACTTTTGCCTAAGAAACTAAAGATGTTATTCCACTGATAAATCGCTTCTGTCTTACTGGTGAGGTCTGTCCTATACTGATCTCATACATCCCTCTCCTCCAGTCTTTATGATTAAAGGCTAACATCGCAGGCACAAAAAGAGTATGAAAAAGAAAAGAAGCAGCAATGCAGCAACCCAGAATATTTTTTTGCTTATCATTACATCCTGTATATGTAACTATTTGAATAACAAGAGAATGCAGTTTGAGAGCCTCCCACCCTTCTGCAAACCAGCAAGAAATGGGCAGTGGATGAAAGCAAGAGACCTCATCGCTGGGGCTCTGGAGAAGGCTCACTGCTCACTCCAGACAAGGATCACCTGCTGTCCCATAGGGAAACAGCTCACAACTGCACAGCCACCACATCTAAACAGCAGGAATCCCAAATGCAGGACTGCTGAACGACTGAGCACAAGCAAGAACAGATTTAAGATCAAAATAATCTCAAATCTCAGTACTGTAGAACGTAAAACCCAGACATTTAAAAAATGCACATTCAATACATGATGCTAAAGCCTCAYAGAAAGTTGAGAGACTTTCAGCTGAACTTGTCCTCTCACTCCCATTTTCACAGGGAAGACTACTGTGTCTTTCTGGAATATTAAAAGAGATTCCCTAATACAGCACAAAACCAACAGGAGTAAATCACTACCATTTCATGCCAGGCTGACCTGCACCTTGGAAATTTATTATTAACCCCATTCCAGAGAAGCGCAGCACAGTGAATCCTCATCACAAGAGACCAATCCCTAGAAAGATCCATCAATATGTTCCACAGGCAGCTTAAATACCAGCMCTTAAAATAGGAGTTATTTGATTCTCCACTTGAATCTCCCCGGATATATGCACATGTTTTCTTTCAGAGACACTATTATCAGGAATATGCCAGCAAGTTTTAACTTGTTGAAGACAACATTCTTTCTACAAGTATTTTTATCTGGAAACCTAAAAAAGTAACAATTCCCTCAGAAATAATATATAACTACTATATATTACCATTGCTAGCTTTATATCCTGTAATTATTAATTTTTCTTATACTTGTGTAACTGCTAAACAGTACTGAATTAAAGTAGTTCCACTGGAAGTTAAAACCAGGCAAGTGCGGTTTTATTGTTTCAGGGTTTTTTTCTCATTTTCAGAAAACAATTTTAACTGGGGAAGGCCACTAATTCATTTCAGGTTTCTGTGGGATTTAATTACTTGTAAAACAGAGAAATCAAGAAGCTCAAGGTTAAAAGACCTCTTGGAAACTTCAAATAGGAAGGAAATACAAGCAAAGTGAAAGCTGAACTCATCCTGATTAGCACTGACAAATTTTCATGGAGGTTTTCCTTGTGCCCATTTCTACATTTCCTTTCCACAAAGGGCAAGAGGAATTGAGTGGTAGTTTTATTATTTGTTATGCTTTAATTATAGACCTGCAAGTTTGATTTTGATCCAACAGTGGTAGAAAGAGCTGGGACAATTCCTAGGGATACACACGTTTTAGAAGGGGGGGAAAAAGGGTGTGAGAAGTTGCCTCTCTCCACAGCCAGCAGATGCCTTCATTTTTCCTAGGCCAGGCCTCTCAACTTGTTCCCCACAAACCAACCCTCCCCATGGCACTGYGGCCACACCTTTCCTTCCCACCCCCTGAACAAGCTCCATACCCAGTGACCCGGCAGAAACGCCCTGGGATGCTGCCAGCCCTGGCAGAATTGCTCCCTCCCACCCTCCTCTGCCCTGCTCCTGAGGCAGCAGCCCCACAGCCTTGGCTCGGCCCTGCCTTTCTGACAGGAGCTGTCCCACAGGACACAGCAGGATTCAGCACCCAGCAGGAGGAATAGCTGCCCACACCTTGCTGAGCCTGCTTTTCTAAGCACAGGCACAAGGAACTAACAAAGCAAAACCTGCCCTCTCCTCTCCAGTGCTCTCAGCTCTTCCATGAGCAGTGCCTGGGTGAGCAACAAGTGCCTCCCTCTGAGCAGCAACGGGTTGGAATCACAGGTGGAGACGGGACAAGGATTGAGGCCACAAATTCCCCATCACCAAACACTGGGAGACTCCAAGCTTCCCCACAGCCAACAGAAGTTTCCTCTCAGAAAGCTCCTCCACAAGCAGAAGCCATTTCCCTTCTTCTCCCTGCACTCTTCCAATGGCTCCACAATCAGCTTAGGGACCAGGACATTAGCACACAACTTTTTGTTTCACAAGAAGGCCAGTACTACCAAAAGAACCTGCAGCTGAAATTCTCCCTCATCCCACCAAAAAGCCTGAAACAAATGTTGTTTTCAACTAATRAAACAAACTAGGAAAAAAAATCAAATCTCACAGGGACAGAACAATCATTTCCGAGAGCATCCTGCCCACATGCAGATCTATGGGGCACTTCTGAAGTTCTCCAGATGTTCATCAGACCAACACACGTGGAAGGAGCAGTTTCCAAAAAGCTTCTCAGTGACAGCAGTACTGGGACAAGCTGCATTATGAAACCTCCTGGGATAATTATCTCAGTTGATAGCACTATTCCTTGCAAATAAGGGAGTGGTGCTGGCATGGGCTATGGGCACCATAATTATCAAAGCCAGTTTCCTACAGATTTACATCAAACACTTGAMGAGTTTGGTATACAATGAACTGCAAACTCCAATTAAGCTTTTCCCATGGCTGGGATATGTAATGAAAGCTTCTCCTCCGCCTGGATTCAGGGCTGTCTGGAGAGCAAGACCACACATGCTCTCTCCCACAGTCCACTGTGGCAAGCTCCTACTTTCTACAAGTCTTGTACTACTTGTACTACTACAAGTACTTGTCTGCTTCAGAGATCAGCAACAAGCTTTGAACTATGTGTCAGATAGCCTGTTACACAAGCTTTTTTGGTTTATGTTTACTTTGGTTTTGTTTTTTAAAAAAATCCAGCCCAGACAGTGGTGAAGAGTAAATGACAGCTCTGTTACTTGGCACAAGAGCTCTAAACCTTGACCTGCACCTTGGAAAGTTTGACTTCAACTCAAGGAAGTCATCCTTAAAATTAAGGTATCTGCTAGTTGACATTAAAAGTGATGTAGCTCATTTTTTTTTTCAATGCTATCAAAATACAAGCCATCATAAAACTTAAATACTTCTCCATACCTATGCAAACTATCTCTCAAAAGACTAAAACTGAACAACTCCTGATTTTCACCGGTAATATTTCCCCCAAACAAAAAGGAGTAATTTTACTTTGCTTTTCTTTGCCTATTACTAACAGATCTACGGCACACCTTGTCATTTTTGGATGAAAACCATCCCAAATGACAGACTTGGCTATAAACAGATGAGATGCTGCAGTTCAGTTGTTTCCATAGCTCTAGTGAGTCCAACAGCACATCTTTGCTCACTAAAAATAAAGCTAAAGAAGTGAAGTCAGACTTGAGTAAATCTTCCCTTGTAAGTACATTCTGATCCCATATTTGGTAGAATCCTGTAGTACATTCTCCACACATACCAAAATTCAGTTTGTGCTTACACTGTATTTTTACCATCCCTGAACCAGTGTGGTCCCACACTGCTGCCAAAAGCAGCAGTCTCACCTTTCATTTCTTAATTCGTTCCCCCTACTTCTCTCCTTGGTTCACATGAAGGGGAAACAAAACTAGATTTATGCTTTAAATTCAGTTTTAAAACCACATTCCTCACTCTCCAGCCCACTGCAAAGCCACAGAAGCACTTGTACCAGCAACATGGAAAACAGCAGAGAGAGCAGGAGAGATTCCCTTGGAAGTACTGCGAGTCTACAGCTATCATGACATCCACAACATACAAAGGCTAAAGATACATTATTGACCTTTGCAATACCCAGTCCCAGAGCTTTTCACRGCTCCACACTCAAGTCCTGACTAACTGGAAAACCCTCTGCTGCTGAAGCATCCAACACTCCCTTCCTTGAACACACATTAAAAGGGAAGAAGTCACATGTTAACAGTTTATAGCAAAACACAAACAGAAAGCTTCAACATATGCAAAGTTGACAACAAAATAAGTGTATTTGTGTCTCCTTTTATATAATATCACTGCCAGTACTTCATAGTCTTTACACCCTCTCCCCCTGTATCAACCTCAACAATTCATTTTGTATCTAGCAATATTTCAGCAAAAGAATGGCTAAGGATTTCCTTTTTAAAAAAAGGCAAGAATTCTTTCAAATACATTTTTCTGCATCAGAGCTTCAGAAAACAAGCAGTTGCTGTCTGCCAGTTATCTGAGAATTTCAGTAAAACAGAACAGTGAAGTTATTCTCAAACTTAATCTCAAGGGGAAGAGTTGCCAAATAGCAAAAGCAAAGCTAAAGAGAACTTCTGTACCAACAGGATACTCCTGGTTCATTTCCTCCTTTGAACTGTGTTCTCTGGTGCTGTATCAGCATCACAGATATTAACTCAATATGAATTTAGGCCTCAGCTTGTCTCCAGCTGATTGCATGCATCAATGTCTGTCTCAGAAGCAGCCTCCACCACCAGAGGTACCACTGCTAATCCCGTTCCTGTCGGGAGTTTTGGCAGTGAACACACGATTGCTCCTTGAACAGTGCAGATCACTACAACAGATTGCAACAAACACCTTTAATGCTGGAGTTTCTTGGAGGCTGGAAGGAGGACGCTGTTTTATCCTTGTTGCCCTCATCCCCTGGCACTCAACAAGCCTTGACTGACCAGAAGGTTCCCTTCTCTCTTCCCAGGGTGCCCTTTCCCCACTGTACCTCTGGAAAAATGTACAGCTGCTTCCTGGCCACAGAATGACAGAAAACAGAGCTGGCGGAGTCACCTGCTCCATCCCCAACTCAAAGGCTTGATCCAGTCAATCCATGACATCTCTGTTTCAGTTAGTCTGGAAGATCCAGGCCTCCCCACTGTGTTTCAACATCTTTAGAGTTAAAACTTTCCCCATGCACACAGCAAGGGAGATCCAGGTCAGGCAAGTCTCCTGCACTTCCTGCCAAATCCACCAAAGAGCTTAAACAACCTGTTCTCTCTTCCTTCTCACAGCAGGCTCACGTACTAGAAGATTAATTCCCATCAGATTTTTCTTTCTTTCTGAAGGAAAATGTTTTAAAAGTAGTTACAACAGCAAAACTAAAGTAGTATTAAGKAGAAAGACTACAGCAATAAGCAACTCATGGATAACCAAAGGACTTCCATCCTTTGATTAATAAAAGCCACTGATCCAAGATCTCTGGTTTATGCAACCTGGGAGGAAGTCCTGAATGAAAGACACAGTCCCACCTCAGACTCTGCTGGCTAAGACATCTCCATAGGCATAAATGCTTCCTAATCACTACCAGTCGTACAGCTTAATAAAGCCAGTCTTCCTGCAGAGCAAGAAAATCCAAACCAACAAGTTTCAAAGTCCCAAATAATCTCATCTCTTTACCCAATTAAAAGCAATGTTTTTGCATCTGTGAACTTGATTATCCCTGAGAAAGGTATGTTGGAGCTACTCATTGTGGCTATAATCAGTTTGGGGTTGGTTTGTTGGTTTTTTTTTTGCTTCTGAGACAAGTGTTTGTTCTTACAACTTGCATTTGTGAAGTCATTTTAGTGTCATAAAACACTTCAGGAAGCATTCCTTCTCCAGCACTTTTGGAACACTCGTTAGCATAGTGATTAGCCCTTAGTGATTAGTGTGTGTTCACCACAAGCCTTCTCTTCCCCAGCACCAAATTTTAGTACTCCTTGCTTTGTTTACTGCTCTCTGTACTGTCCTCAAGCCTCCTCAGAGGCTGCAGTGACTCAGGGAAATGCAGCCTGACCTGATCTGTGCCATGACCCCAGATTTTTCAGAGAAAAGGCTGACTTGCATCACCAGCTCGTGATTAGGAGTTATTTTTAATTACTTTTTTAGCTACCTTTCAAAAGTTACTCCTGCCATCAGGAACCCAGCAGTGAGCTGGCCCAAAAGCCTCATGCTATACGCACAGAGCTTTTATGTTCCAGGCAGCCTCTCTCTGATCAGAATCAGAAGTATGGATTAGCTGAGCACACAGTAAAAGGTTATGTACACCATGAAAAAAACAACAAACTAAGCTTTCAGAGGCACCTACAGCAGATCAGATAAGCTAGAACCTACTTTCCTCCTTCACAGAGTATACAAATTAAATAGAACCTTATCTACTGGAAACACCACCAGAAGTCACATGTGCAGTAGCTGAGGTTCTCCAGGGTGACCTTAATTATTCCTGGTGTTCTGAAACAGAACTGGTCACTCTTCTGGTTTGGGAGAAAAGGCTATTCCTGGATGCTGTGGCCTCCTCCTGTTCCCCTCACCTCCACCCACCAAGCRATGAAAGAATCTGGTACCCTACAGAGCAGGTTAACTCATTTTTTTAATCATTCCACTCCACACAKTTTCCTCCACCACCAGCAGGACTACACTGCTATTATAACAGCTGTAACAGAAGAGTAATAAAAAAATCAAGTTTGTTTCAGGGAGAATATTTATAGAAAATACAGCTGACTAATCCTCATGCATGTTCAGCTTACCTAACACAGGCACTTCAAGAAACACACACCTGATCTGTATTAACTGCACCCTATACAAAAAGTGAAAGGATGCTCTTGGCTTGCAAATACCAAATGGATTGTGTAAGAACTGCTTTTAATCAGCTTTATTTACACCACACATCCAGCTTCCTCCAAGATTCCCAAAACTCTTTGCTGTTTTGATGCTCTTCTCCTCACTGAGGGGCAGAGGAAGAAATTCTGGAGTAAGAAAATACAGAAGCAGCAGAAGCAACCAGTCCCCAAGTGAGGGGCACAGGAATCAGGGATTTATTACTGCAGCTACTTGTCACAGAAGACCAGGGAGATCCAGTCAGGAATACAAAAGAGCTGGTGTTTCTTCTGGGCTGGGAGGAACTTTCTGCAGAAACTTCTTATTATCCTCCTTGATTTTTCTTAGCAAGTGGCTTGTTACTTGTCCCAAATAATTCTTCTGGAAAAATAATTTGTTACTTTAGTTTTTGTGAAATCAAAGACAGCTGCGTGAGTAGCACAAGAGTTTGATTAAAAGCTGATACTCTGGAAGAACCCAAGGAACATGCTGATACAGCCTACTAGAGTATCAGGATAAGCTTCAATTAAAGCAGTCAGATAACCTGACAGTTCCAAACAACTTAATAGCTAAAAACTCTCTAGGCAGGGATGACCTGAGTCTGACAACATAAAACACAGAAGTCATCCATTACCATGATACTAGCAGGGAAAAAGAAAGGTAGCAACTTTAACAGAAAAACACAACCACATTTAAGATATTATTATATCAATTCCAATAGAAGTAATATGCCAGCAGAGCATTAGAATGCAAGAGGTTTTCCTTTTAGAAAGCAAAGGGTATGGGGTAAGGAAACCTCTTCTTTCACATAATGATTTCCTTAACAATCCTTATTTCTAACATTTTACTGCTCCCCCCAGCATTCATTTAACAAGGAGGCAATTTTATTCAGTGCTTTAAGCCCATCTCCAAAGCTGTCAGCTAAAACCATTCACCGCTGCATAAAACCAGCAATGTTAGTGCACAGCAAAATACAGGGTATAAACTAATCAGGTTCATTTCAAAGGATGCTTTTTATTCCAGCTAAAAGAGCACAAGAGGTGGGCAAAGCACCATGTTTAGAGAATCCTCTTTCCAACCCTAAACCTCTCATAGCACGGAGGAAATGCTACTCATCTGAGAAGGATCTATAATCTAGCCAAATGCCACTGGAATTGTTTGACATGGCATTTAGTTAAATGTACACAAATACAGCAGAAAGCGAGATCTGGCTTTCACTGCATTCAAAACAAGGCAGAAAAACACAAAATGCCTTTCAAAGCAAAGTACTACGCACAGCTGGGTTTCAGTGCACAGGAGGAAAGAAGGGCAGGAAGAAGACTTGATCCACACCACCAGAGGCTTAGGAACCACACAGCTTTGTTTGGAAACTAATTTCAATCTTCTCTTAAACATCAGATCAAGGCTGCAAGTTTCAAAATCGAGACAAATTAAGACTTCATAGCATGCAAGGGGACGAGAGACCTCAAAACCCACCTGTCCTGACATTCTGAACACTCTCCCAACCTATTTGTGCTTCACACACGCTCAAAGGGGCAAAACCGAACTGCTCAAATTTTAGCCTGAGGRATGAACAGTAATAACACCATGTTACAGCTGAAACTTCGCTACATTAAACATTATGGAGAAACTACATTTCACTCAAAGGACCATTTGGGCCATTGAAAATAAAAGCACAGTCCCAACAAGTCATTTCCTAAGAAATCAAGTGCTTTCCCTAAAACCCTATCAAGGACTATTTGATAGTTCACATTTTCATAAGAAAAGGTGATAGCTTTCTTATAACTTCAGTTCACCTCCAAATACAAGCAGTTGCAATGTCATTTTTGTGATTCCACAGACAGTGGAAGAAGTTCCAGGATGTGTGTTACAGCTTTTTCAAACACTCACGCATAACAAGAATCTTCTTTGGTTGGTTTCAGTACCATTTAGCACAGAGGAAGAGATAAAATTTGCATCCATTTTGTGAATATAGGTGATCTCACCAGCAGTGCACTGAATAGAAAGTGAGGCACTCAACTACTGCATCCTGAGCTGCAACATCTGAGTCAAATTCTATCAATTTTAACATTCCTTTTAGCTTCCCAGGGAAAAAGACATCCTTACRAACGCACAGCTCTCAGTTCAACCCCAACTGCTGAACAGAATCCAGAATATTTGCCTCAGAAACAGAAAATAAAGAATTGGGTTTCCTCCTTTGTAGCACTTGCAAGCATTGCTGCCTCTCTGAACACAGCAGCTTCCTTAATATCACTGATTCTGCATTATATCAACTGCTCCATGGCACAAGCTGTCAAAGGGAAGATAATCTACTGCACTGCCTATTCCCAGCACATTTAGAGTGGGTAAGTAAAGAGAAAAAGCAAAGAATTACCTTTCTGCCTGTTCTTGGTTAGCAAGTGTGTTATGTGCCCTAAAATCCACACAGGATAAATTATTCCTCATACCCAGTTTGAAAGAAATACCTGAAACCTACTGGATCTGCATGTGGACTGTAAGTACAGAGGCATCACAGCACTGCTGAAGCTGTGGGGTTTTTTTAAAAGTCTTAATAAACCAGAAATTAACAGTGCAGCAATGCAGAGAAGTAGACTTCAATGTATCTTCTTCAGACTTAAAACATGCTGACAGCTTACTAATTCACAGCAACCTTGGGTGTTTGCTTTTATCATAATCTATAACAAAGTTAATCAGACATCTCCAGCCAGGAAAAGATTTCTGCAAAGCCATTAAGTGTTTACTGCTGATCAGCAAAACGAATTCTGATCTAGGTACCTTCATGACAGTAAGGTCTTTCAGTTTCACACTTTCACCTACAGAACGCTGAGATTTTGTTTCCCTTAAGAGGGCTTCCCAAAATGCTACATAAAATAAACATTGACCTTTTACAGGCCTCAGAAAACACCACTTACTACGAATGAATCAAAGCAACAGAAGTGATGAATTCCTAATGTTTTTTCACTTCCAAATGCTCAGAGATGCTGATCTCCAGAAGAATCTCACTACAGAGCTTTGTGTAGCAGTGCCTGAAAAAGAGACTTTGCACTGCTGTGGTCTGCAGATGGGAAGGCATCTCCTCACTGAAGAAGCAAGAGTTTTACTCAAGACAACCACACAAGACTGTGTTTATATGTGGATGCAAGCTCTGAAACTCTGAAGCCACACTGAAGGCTCTACAGCAGYGAAGTTTCCTAGAGCAAAATTTTCACTTAGCTCATCTGCAGGGCTATTCCAGCCCGCCTACTTCTGGTTGCACTCTGCAAGCCGAAGTTTCATTCCAACAGACATTAAGTAATGTGCACAAGTGGCACAACGGTTTGTAGAACAGAAAACAAGTTCAAAACCACAGATAGTTCTCSCTCGAATTTTTTCCTTTGGAAATCCAGCTCCTTTTCTTTGCCAACACCCACAAAGACAGACAGCATACTATTACTATTTTTGTTCACCAACTTTCAAGAAAACAAGCCACCCCATATGTTTCCCTCTATTTCTCTTGMTTCCTTTGATTTTAAAGGCAAGGATGCCCTATGGGGCAAACCAGACCAGGAAAACAGAGGATCTGTTTAAAGCAATGTTTCCCCAAGTACAGGCCATAATATCAAACAGCATTAYGGGACTTAAAAGTAGCTTTTGCAAGCCAAATGGAAATTCAGCTGTGGAAATAAAGCTCATGAGCCCAAGACTGAAATTGGAAGTGCACTGCCCAGCAAAGCATGACTGCAGGAGCTAGTTCAGAGACACAGAAATCAAGTAATTGATTACAGTTGCCTGGCTCGAGAGATTCCCTGTTGCCCTCAAGTTTTTATACCTGACATCACCCTCCATAAGGGCACCTTGGCCATGCCGCACTGTTTTCAGCTGAAGAGAGGAGTGGTACAAAGCTAAAGAGCTTTGCATCCACTGCAGTGCATGAGGATATGTAAGAGTCAGATTTTATCTGTACTATCTCATTTTTATGTGGGTTTTGCAGATACCCAAATTCTTTCCCGTCCTCCCCTGCCCAGCTAAAGGTGCTGCACGTGCATTTTGGAATATAAACCACACATTCCTTTACTACTCTGGCAATACTTTGTACCCATAGGAACATCTCTATGGGTCTCCCACAACTGTCTTCCTCCTACAGCCCTATCAATAGCAAAGGAAAGAGCATTTGTAGAAATCTTTCAGGCTGTACCACCCTGAGGGGGAGCAGAAGATAAGAATGACATCCAGAAATACTCACACCCCATAAGTCTGTTTCAGTATCTTTATAATGGGCAGTTTCAGGAGATTTGCTTCTGAGTTTTACAAAGGAACACGCCTGAAATCTACGGGAGAGGCATTCATGTATGAACAAATCACAAATTTTTCCTTTCAGAGTTTTGGCCAAGGACAAAAATCCTCCACTAGGCTATTTTACAACTACTAGGAAAAGGAGACTTTCTACATCCAGAAAATTCAAATGTTTGAGTAACACAGAGTACTATTCTTAGCTCTGAACTGAGCTCATACACAAGGCAAAATATGAGGCTGCTAAACTACATGGGACATTGTTTACAATTCTCAAAGCGGTTTCAGGTTGTGTTCAAAATGACTCCAAAAAGCTGGTTTTCCAAGAAAAGATGATATTCAGAGCTATTCTCATCTACATCCACCCCTCAGTTACCTGGGATAGCAGAACATTTGTGTCCATTCCCACTCCAACTCAACATCCCAACACTGTTATTACTACTGCAGGCAGCAGAGGTGAAGCAATAGTAGTGACAAGGAGAACAATGAAAAAACAAGGAGTTTCATAAGCCAGGGAACCAGCAAAGCATGATTTCCTCTGGGTACATGTCTTGCAGTTGGATTCCTTCTTTGTCTACTGAGGTGACAGCTCCAATTGAAGCTTTTTCTCAGAGGTGAGAATCAGTCACATGGATTCCCTGATGTCTAACAAGGAGGGGGGTRGGAATCTCATTCATCTTACAGCCTCTCCTCACCAGAGCTCAAATAGCATCGGGAGGCTGTGGAATAGAATCAGTTCAGTGACATCCTTCATTTCCAGTTACAGACTACAACCTCACCTGTCACTACATCTCTCAGTAAATCACGGCGTATTCACCAGAGGCAGATGGAAAATGACTGGGAGAGGGAGCCAGTGGTGCCAGCCGAGCTGAGGATTCAGTGTTCTCCTGCAAGACAACTGCCTGGACAGCCAGGAGCAGTGACTGCTTCACTCCACCTGTGGCATTACCATCCCAAAACCGACCACCCTGTTAAACAGATTATCCCACACCACAAATATCAGCAGTTCTAGAGGCTGCTAACAAGCAGTTACGACCATCAGTGTGAAACAGGCACCTGTTCAGAACTTCTCCAGATTTTAACCAGGATTCATTTATGCCAAGACAAACTGCCCATCTGAACAGTCATTACCTGGACTTTTGTTCTTCCAAAACAACAAATAACAAGAAACTAAAAGGTCCTGTCAAATTCTCCTTGCTATACCACATTTTTAAAATTTTGACAATAGCTGTCACACTGCATATGTCTGTACATCAAATAAACTCCATCCTTCTCCAAATACAGAGTAAAGTCTAGGAACAAAAGCAGGAAGAAAATGAAATGTGTGTTATTCCTAACCAGACCAGCCTTTAAATTTAATAATGACTAAGTAAACCAAAGACTGCTCACAATCACTTACSCAAGAACCACTTAGTTCATGCCCAAGTAAGAATGGTGGCAGGAGGCGGGAGAACATCCCTTTGCACTCATGGTTACAATGAATGAGTTGTTTTTACAAATGAATACACTTATTTTCTGGATATTAAAGAGCATCATACATTCTTATCTCTTCTAGTTTAACTCAGCTAAGTATTTTGGTCTCTTGACTTAGGCATGACAAACTGATCTTTAATGCATTTCTCAATCTCTGCACAACACAAAGCATCCCACTTTTACCATCTGACATACTCGTAACTAATTTCATCAGTTTGCAAAAGTGAGACAGCTGCTTTTTCTCAACTGTCATTTCTGCCCAAAACTTACAAATCAGCCCATACTCCTTCTGGCTTTGGTCTGAATAGAGTCTGCAACTGGACCCCAGCCAACCCCAAATCCAGTTCCTTCCTTCCTGCCTGGACTGGCTACAGAATGCCCAGAGGTGAAAGAGCGAATCACTTTTGCCTCTAAAATCTGCTTACCCTTTAACAAAGTATCATTTTACCATTGTCCTCTCTCCACCAAGAGATTTCCAGTAGGTAAAGCCATAATATAAACCAGTCTCCTCCAAAGAGTTGAAGGTGCAAACCAGCAATACATGATCAGAGGCCAATTTCTGAGTTGAATTTAAAGTCACATGGCACATAATAAACTACGAGGGTACACGGAGCTTGACTTAGACTCTGCTAATCACTTAAACCCCGGCTTTGCTTACAGAGGGAGCTGTACTTTCTGTAGTCATCCTGCATCCTTACATGGACAGCTATTTGCTGGATTACACCAGTCTCTGCATGCTGGGAACTCCAAACTTGAAATAAAACTGGATATATGGCACTCCAGTTTTGCAGCTGGAAGTGGGATTGCACAACCAGAGATAAGGCACAGCTAAGCAAGCCATGGAACTGCAGCATTTTGTGCTCAAACATGGAAAGGAAGGCACCAAACCCAAGTCAAAAGTCAAAGCTCTTTTGCTCTGACAGCAAGCAGACTGTGAAAATACTGGAAAAAAACCAGCTTATTTATCTTTCATAGGAAAAAGAAGGAACATATCTAGAGCTTTTGGGAAAGCTCCATCAAAGTCTTCAAATGGGTGCAGGGACTCGTTACCAAAAAGGGTAGAAAAGAACATTTGCGTATTAAGAAAATATCTCTGAAAATTAAGGGAAAAAAAATTACAGTGMACATCCCTAAAACCAAACAAGCAGCTTGCAGTCTCTACCCCAGCACCTCCAACAAGGCATCTCACCTAGAGAACAAATCTCAGCACAGTCAGTAAGGCTAAAGCACGGCAGCTTCCACGGCCACTGCCCATGGAGCCACGTTCCTGCAACCTCCTGGAATGCCAGCGCCATCCCAAGGGCAGCTGCACCACCAGTGGTGTTTTGAGGCATCTCTCATCTTTCAGGCTTTTCACTCTTCCAGTGAAGCCCAGCTAAAAACAAACGTGGAGTAAAAAACCATGCAAGGCTTGTCCATTTGGCTGTTGCCAAACTTCCTTCTCCAGTTTTCGCTCTGATGGAAGAAGTTACTCAGCTGCTCGTATGGACCAACACCTGCCTCCTCACAGATCTGCCCCAATTCCAAATCCTTCCATTTGCTTAATTTGCTGGTAGTTTTTTGGCAAAAGCCACCAAGGTGGTGACAGCCCATTTAATTAAATCTTCTGGCAGTCAGATGAGGGAACACTTAGGAAGAATTCCTCTGTCTGCACTGCAGTCCTGCCAGAGGAGGTGTAGACCTGCAGCAGGGCACTGCCACCTCTCCCATCACACACATGCCTCTGGGACTTCTGGAATGGGACTTCTTCCCACAGCCCAGCACAGAAGGCCACACACCAAACTCATGAATCAAAACTCACTCCCTGATACACTGAGAGACTATTCCAGCAAATTTTAAGATTCAGAATGCAATTCAAACTAAGTGTTGCACGTATGTTAGCAGAAAGGTTAGGGCAAGCACAAGGTAATAAATCCTATCAAGTCTGAAAGATTCTTCTTCAACACCAAAATGATTTTGAATCCAAGTATTGAGCTGCACAGCTATTTGCTCTCAGAGGTCAAACGTGCACTAGGAGGAAGGCAAGTTGAAAGTACAGCAACATTTTGGTATATTAGTCAACGCTCCATAAAAAACACAGTCAATCTGTGAGGTGCTGAACCCTGCCACAGGATGTGCTGGGAAGCAGGAACCACRCAGCCCTCGCTATCTTTCACCAGCTCGGCGTCTCCTGTGAAAGGAGGACACACACACACACTACTCCTGTTTCAAAGGCTGTGGCTTCACCAGCACTAAATCAGACACCAACAATCAAACTGAATTCATGCTGTTGCACATGAAGAAATACAGCTGTGCTTATATCAAAGTTTCAGCCCATTAACTTCTGTGTCCAGACTAAACAGTTCTTTAACTCTTCCTAAGGGCACGTGCTCGAGGGTTTGCACATTTGGGCTCCAGTTTATTTGTAATAGGCAAGCAGAGGTTTAAGCTTTTATTCACTTCAATTTGTTTACTTTCATACAGTGACTAATTGTCTCCAGTCAGTCCCACTCTGTCCTCACCCATGACATTTCCATGCCTTAAGAGAATACACCTCAGAAGTTTGAAGCCTACCTGTTTGTTGAGGCATTACTAAAGCCAGCCAGTTTGAAGAATAAAATTGTTTCATGACAGCTTATGAACTTACTGGATTCTAAATTAAAGACAGCACACATTTCTGGGTGAAGAGTAATCTGAAAGCCCACTAAACCCATCATTATAGCTCAAGAAGTGTTTCAAAAATTTTAAAAATGTTCTTCAGAGAGAAAGACTGACAACAATTTTTTGTCCTCAATTCCTTGACTGTAAAGAGAAAAAAAATAATTTTGCAACAACAGGGGTCAGTTAACATTACAGTACTCAAGGAGATGACCATAGTGCTTCTTGGCCTTCTGCTTTTAAGCTACTATGTGCCAGCTGTCTCATAACTTTTCTTGCCTGTCCCCACTCCTTTGGGGAGGCAGCACAGCAAACAGACATTTTACATGGTATTTGTCTCACTGTGCAGCTGCCTGCCTGCACCTCTGGTAAATACAATTAGTTGCCACACAGCAATGCAACTATATCACAGTTAATGTAAGCAATAAATATGACAGAAGAACACGAGGTCTTTATTGACAGACACTCGATGAGGGCACGTGTGGCCTTTGAACCAATTCCCTAGAACAGGAAGCCTTCTGCTATCCAGATTAGGTACAGCCCATATCTACTCCATCCTCCTTGAAACACGTGAGTTCTATCTACAGTGAGGTCAGTGTGCAATATTAAAAATTATACTGTCAAATGACYTGAAGTAAATCACTTCCAGAAGCACAAAACAGAGTTTGCTTGCTTTCCCTCCCTCCAGGAGAAACAAACTGCTACTGAAAGCAGGATGCCTAATAGGTCCTTCAGCTATCAGCACATTCATATCATTCCTCATCAAACAGAGCTCATCTCCAAACCACTTTGCTTTTAATACAACAAACTCTTCAGCTCTGTAGATGTTGCCTGTATCCATTTTCAYAACTGCTGTTTATAATGTGTTCCCTCCAGATGACATTTCTGTTGTGAAACAGAGGAAAGCTTTTAGCTGAATTACTCTTTCTTCTCCATGAGCCAGTAACTGCTGTACTACCCAGCTGCGTGCGTGCTTCCCAGTGACCTCACACGAGGACTTCCAAGGCTGGAATATGAAGAACTGAGCGAAACTTCATTGCAAAACAGCTGATACTTGCTATTTTTAGGAACAGAGGTGATACTAATCAGAACAAGTAATGGTAGAAGCATTGTCYAGATGAAGACAATGCAAGTCCAGTGTCACCTTGTTCACACACCACTCATAATCCCATTACACTAAAATGCTGCATCCTCCTGCCACACGGCCCCTCAGTGACAAGTCTTCCAAGACCGAGTATTTTAAACTGCTGAAGCTTCACTGTACAGGGATTTCCTACAAGGACTGTCTTCCTGGATCCTAAGATCTTTTAACTCGAGCCAACAAGTGCTGTTTGTGAAAAGGGAAGGAGAGATATTTATTCCTAGGCGAATCCAGAGACAGGTTACTCTTAGTGCTGAATTCCCAGCACCACGATGCCTACTCAGACTTTAAGAAAACCCTACAAATAGTTTGCTGCCTACTATCCTTCCATGSTCTTTGTTTGAGTTCAAATCATTATCCAGTCATCAACACCGCAGAGACCCAGCCAGAGAGTATTTGCACAGGAGGTCACATTACAAGGTCAAACAGAGRAGTCAGCACAGAAGGGGCACAGCTGGTGGTGCAGAGGGTGCTCGRTGCTGCAGCACAGCCGGGGAGCTGGGGCAGCGCTGCTCCTGCTCCTGCCCTGCCCTCGGAGCTCACTAATCTCTGCTTTGGAACTCCCACTGCTCTCGACTGTACTCTTTGCTTAACACGAGCACCAAGACTATTGCAGGCTAGCGAGTAATAGGATTAAAGCAGTCTAATCCCAGATGTTACTTACAGTTTGTCAGACAAGTCACGAATTGGTCCCCCAAAGTACGGGAATGTCACTATGAACTCAAGACCCAGGACTAACCCACGTAAAGCTACACCAGGAGATGCCTACAAAAAAATATGATGCAAAGATAAGGGAGGCATAAAATTCTGAACTGCATCTTAYCAAGAGGGAAACAAGCCTTCTAAAGGAAAAGCAGGAGCCCTTCAACATATTYGCCTATGCAGGTGACAGAAGTGAAAAATGCAAGGGCACCATTTAGTGATGTCTTTATAAAACAAACAAMATGAGCGGCTTTGCCTCACRGTCTCTGGAAGCAGGCACACCCCCTATGCCAGCATACCCATTCCTGTCCCTCAAGGTTTAAACTCGTGACAAGTCACATGCAAGCTTTTCAGTGGTGACCTTGGGACAGAGCAAGAATAAACACAAGGATTTCTGTTGGTAAAAGGAAAAGCATCCTCAACACAAACGAGATTTAGGGTATCAAACAGGAGAGGCAAAAAAGGATTTGACAGCACAAAGTACACTGCAAAACCAGCGAGAGATCCTGCTTCAAGCTGGGAGCTTAGACCAAATCCTCCTCTACTTCACTTGCCTTGCTGACCACAGGACAAATAAGTCACAAGTATGACAGTGCAGAATAACCAGACACGACTGAGATGACATCACAAGAAGCACTAAACAAAGACTGCAACTAACACGCCAGAGGAGTCATCTCTGGAAGGTTTCATAGCCACACCAGTCACAACTGCTCAGGACAAACCGAGAACCAAAGGCTGTGCAGATGATACCAACAGGAAACACGACACTTCAGMAGGACTTTGCAAACAGTTGTAAAAATTCTCTGCTGGCACCCTGAACTAACAAACCCTACCTAGAGCAAGGCACAGGCTCAGTGCTGTACCAYGCTCAGACGCCTTCTCATTAGGGTACAGAAGAAGGAAGTTGTTATCTTCTCAAAGTATCAAGTTCCTACCTTCTATCACTACTGAGCAAGTCAGAGAGCAGCATTAGTTCTGTGAGCATAAACCGCCATAATTTCAGTTTGAACTGGATAATAAAAAGTTCCAGACTTCTTAGGAAAAATCTGTTCTCAAGCAACCTGGTAAGCAAAGTTGAAGAACAGGCTGCTGTTAAGAAGGAGCAGGAAATAGCTTAAGTAAGCTACTGCTTTCAGCAACAAAAAACAAACCTTAATAGCCTAGAAAGTCATTTCTTGGTCTATATGTATATTTTAAAGTAGAACTACATGGACTGTTACAGTATTTACCCATTTATGAATTTCAGCTGAAAATGGAAAACTATTCACCCCTGATTCTGCCAGGATCGAAGAGGAGCAGCTCCTTGGTTCTACACAAGAAGTGCATCAAAGGCAAAGTCCTATATTTCCCAGACTTGTTTCTTCAGAGTAAACTGTCTGTTTTCCATATTTTAAGAAAAAAACCCTGAGTCTTCCACATGTGTGACCTCCTGCCTGTACACACCAAGGGGATTAGTTTAACTTCCAGAATGCACTCAGTTTCCTTTTTATAACAAACATTAAACATGCAGACGTTTGATGCTGTGATTTGCTTCAMTAAACATAGATTTTAGAGTCTGAYGTTTCTGCTCTCTGATTTTACATCGGTACTGAGATGTTGTGAATAAAGCCTACAGCTGGATACAAATCTGCACTCTGAGAGAGTCAAAAGTACTCCAAGGAATAGGATAGCTGCAGAAAACCAACTCAAGTATGTTTTCTTTCTTAGCTTAAATGAAGCAAAACCTTTGCTCTATCCAACCATACACAAGCTTTCAAAAGAAATCCACAGACCTTTCCTCAGATATAATCCTTTCCACTGTTTTCCTACACTGCAGTTAATGTTCTATTCAGACACAATTCTTCTGGTGTTTGATTAATCTCCTTGCAAGTTCTGAACTGACCCTGATCACACATTCTCAATATGCACATATAAAATCTKCCATAAACCCAGCACAAGACAGAAAGGTCTCCAAGAAGCCACTGTCAATAGCAAAGAAAAAAAAATAAAATTTGTTTCTCTAGAACAGCAGCCTTCCAGCTATGACTGCTGGAGCCAACGATTCTCAGAGAATCACGACCTTGAACACATTTAACTGGTGGCTCCCACTCCTTAAAATGAAACCTAAAGTACATTTTTAAATAAGGCTTAAAAGCAGAACTCCMGTTCTGCTAAACCTAAGCAGTTTCACCGATATATCTACACCAGTTAGTGCAGAAAATCACCAGGTCATTAAACAAAGCCTCAGTCTGGTATCAGACAGCAAATCCATCTATGTGCAAACCAAGTCCCCAGCCTAATTCCACAGGCAGGATGACTCTCCCTCCTCCTTCAGTCCATACACAGAAGCAAATAGCAGTCAAGGACAAGCAGAGATACCACACTGCATCTGCAGTTGTCAACACCACTGGAAACCTGCACTGGCTTCCTCCTGAACTGCACAGCAAGAGATGAACAAGAGTTATGGGAAAGGCCAGACAGGTAAGCTAAAAAAATGGAAGTGTGTTTATAAGCAGAAGACACCCCAAAAAGTTTATTTACCCTGCAAGGAGGTAGYGGTAGTGAGAACTTTGATCAGTCAGAAAAAGCCAGTATGAAAAACAGGAATTTAAAAATGCATGTCCGTTCAGATTAACAAAAAACCCAGACTGCTTCAGATCTAAAGTTGCTTCAAGTATAAAGTGGTCCATCAATGAGAAGAGCTTCCCAAAAATTACCACAAAATGCATCACTGTAAACACAGGTGAGAATTTTTGTAGAATCCCAGAATGGTTTGGGTTGGAAGAGACCTTAAAGACCATCCAGTTCCAGCCCTCTGCTACAGGCAGAGACACCTTCCACTAGACCAGGTTCCTCCAAGACCTATCCTTTTATTCTACTTCCTCAAAAGGTTAAATTTAAGCACAACTACAGACTGTTTATTCGAGGATGTCCAACAGGCCACATTAAACAATGCTCACATAACAATTTACAGTGGCTTCTTTCAGCACTGAAGCCTCTAAGTTAACAAATTTATTTATTTTAATGGTAGACAATGGAAAATTAACATGCAAAATGTTGACAGCAATTTCAAAGTGACTACTGTGACAACACTGAGGGCCAGCCCTTAGAGTTTTGTCTGGTTAAATTAAAAAAATGCATTAGATACTGCAAAACCCTTTAAGTCTGTAAGACAAAGTCTTCCTCAGCTGAGGATGCACCAGGCTGCACCTCCTTGCTAACGAGTAGCAAATACCAAAGAAGTGTTCGGTTAGTATGAAATATTCCATTTACATGCACACAACCACCAGAAACCCCATCCAAAACTGCCATAGAACAAAGCATTCAATGTCAGGTACAAATCTTTCACTGCTACTGAACTCAGCCACTGACTACAGCTCGTGTCTCTTTGCTGTTCCTCCTTCAATTTACACCATTTTAATCAAGCAACTTTTTTGAGAGGTCACAGCTGCCCATCCCCACCGTGCAGTCCCAGAGGAGGAGAGATTTAAGGGCACCAGGCCACTGACACCTGCCTTCGGTGACAGTCACCCCCCRCAGCCAGGGACCAGCTCCTGCACGCATTAAGCAGAGCCGTGCTGGCTGGAATGACACTGCTGGAATAAAGCCTACAGAGCACGATTCAAAGTTAGGGGACAAAGGGGCATCAGGAGGAAGGGGCCAGGACATGCAACATGCACCCCAAAATGTTAACAAGACACCAGATAAGTCAAACAAAAGCTACTGACAAACACACTGACAAACACCCTGACACTATTCAGGTACTTGGTACTGCATTCAGCATCTCCTCCTTAACTCCATCCAGCCCCACGTTCCAAGAAATATATAATGAGCCATTACTTTGACAGGACTTCAAACAAAGCTGCTTTCTTTTTTTTCTTCAAAAAGAATTAGAATATGAATGTTTCTGCTTCACCAAGAAATCCAGAGCCTTTTGTGAACAGATGATGCTACGAGCAGATGTACACAAGCAGATTCACAATCAAGCAGATGATCTCTTCTTTACCAGCCATCTTGACCTGTCTGGCTCGATTTACATAAACTGTTTCTATTCACTACAACATTGATTATGTAAACCTCGACAAAATCTTAACCAAACACACGCTGCCACATCACTGACAGCACAGACGCAGCACAGTGCCGGGAGGAGGTTATTAGAAATGTGTTTGCTGCACCGACCGACACGAAACGCCTTGGGCTTTACTGGGGCTCACATTAAGGCGCAGACTGAGCAATCACAACTACTGCGAGACAATAAGGAACGTGTCTCCTGCCAAAAAAACGCCCTCCCCTCGACTTAAAGGTCAAGGTACAGCAACCCCACTTTAATACTGCTAAGGCAGAGTGAGAGCAAAAGATAAAGGGAAAGTTTTGTCATCTTAAAAACAGGAGCTCAGCAGTTTGTCAGGTATGCCAATTCCTTTGTTCATCATCCTTTTCACCACCTAATTTAAAAGTCTTACAGTTCAAGACACAAGTTATTCATCAACATCACAATCAAGGCTTTAAAAAAAAACAACAACCCACACAGTGTCTCAAAACAGCTTTTTCTTTCTTTTTTTTTTTAAATGTAGCTGCGAGGCTGCACTATCAATTTTAATCAGGCAGTTGTAACAGGAGCTGCAACACTACGCTTCTCCTGGTCCCCAGGTCTCAGTTTCACTAAAGGGAGGAGARCAGATTTACATTGTCTTATTTAAATGAAACTCCAGATTACAAGATTTTAATACAAAATAGGTATTAGGAGGTTTTTTAGCATAGTGAACAGCTTAAGCTGTTCCAAGAGCTCCTAGTCACAAACGTTGAGTCACCAAAAAAGAGAAAGATGTTTGCATTATTTATGGCACTACAAACAACATTTAAGACATCTCTGATAGGACGCGCAGTAATCAACTCCTAAAGTGGCAAACGGATCTTAAAACGCCGATCTTCGGTCTAAAAATTAAGAATACAGTTACTGAACTCCGGAGATTTCCTGGACTGCTTCCATCACGTCTACCTAGCCCTACATCACACTGCCAGGCACACTGTGTAAGCGGTGACAGCCAATGCCCCATTGTTTCAGCGCAGCCACAGAGACACCGTGACCAGAGGGACTCGGCTCCCGTGCACAGACTTCTTGTTCCTGGCTGCACTGCAAGGACAACAGGATCTGCTTTGCCTTCTCAGTACATCTCACACCTACAAGATGCAACCTCAGTAGTTCTAGAGAACAGCTGAAACTCAAAGAGGACCTAAACTCAGCCATATACATTTTATTTCGACTTTATTGGCATGTTTCAACACACACGGTGAAGATCAAGAGCCCAGCAGAACCCATAAGCAGAGATCAATGCGTCCCCATATTAAAGGCAAAGCACAGCAGACTCTGCCAGGTTAAGATCAGAGCCAAACATTTCATACTTCTGTACTTTCAACTGCTGCTAAATATAGTAAAGCAACAGAAAGGAAAACGCTTCCAGCTGTGCACAAAGAGCCTCTGCAGCACAACATCAATTTATGCACTCTAATTTAATTAAAGATTCTGCATTATACTATGACTTTATTGTCAGAGACAGTGTTGCACAGCTGAGCTCACCCTCCATTTCCACAACTGAAACAGTAAGGACGTTTCTTTATTAAATTTAGTGTGATATGGGTATTTCTCACGAGTCAAGGGACTTAAATTCGAGGATTTCAAGTACCAGCTACGCCACGTTCATGGTAGCAGCTGTGTTTTATTCCACGGTAACTGCATCTTGACCCAGTCTYGTGACAGGAAACATTTAGCATCCCTTAAGGAAAAAAGGTGCACTACTGGATACGAGTACCCAGCCTGGACTGCTCTTTTTCAAACAGTTATTCTGCAAAGGTGAACACGGCTCTTTATGAAAGGACCGAAACAGAACAAAAATCCCTAAGAAACCAGAACGGGGTTTTCTACGACCTTGCAGCAAATATGTACCAGATTCTGGGGGAGGCTGAGTAACGCAGCGAGGCTGCGACTGTTCTGCTTCGCGGCTGGCTCGAAACCTCTCCGTTGTGTTTAGGACTAAAAAAATTACTCCATTAACCATACGTTACCACGTATTAAACTACCAAAATTAAGCATCTCTTCTAAGGTTCGCGAGGGCTCTCAGCACGCCCGGCTTAGGCGCTTCTCCCTCATCTGCTTCCGCAGCGCTCAGCAGAGCGGCTGCGAGCTTTAACAGCAGGGCAACAGCGTAATGCCAAGCGGATTACTTGGAGATCCATATCAAGCCGAGAAAATAAACATCTCCACGACGAATCTGAATATAAGTGCTTCACCCTCCTCCCCTCTCCCCCTCCTCTGCTCCTCGTTCCAAAGTCATCTCCCTGCCATCTGCAAGGAGGACGCCGTCTCCCGGAGCCAGCGGCGGAGGGACGGCGGCACCGGCGGAGGGACGGGGCCCGCAGCGGGGAGCGGGGGGGTTTGTGTGCCATAACCCCGCATCCCGCGGCCCCGCACGAAGTTTCTTCCCCAGCCCCGCCGCGACCTCGATGCCCGAGAGCGGCCGGACCCTACTCCGCCCGCCCGCCCGCCCGTCACTCCGGCACCGGGACCCCGCAAGGGCCGCACCGCGCGGGCCCCTCAGGCACCGGGACCACCCCCAGCCATCCATCCATCCATCCATCCCTCCCTTCCTCCCCGCTCCCCTCCGGCAGCGGGACCCCGCTCCGTCCCTCCCCGCTTCCCCCCGGCACCGGGACCCCGCAACGGCCGCGCCG